>JAOVYX010000982.1:0-13089 GCA_035668315.1 Drosera spatulata | reverse complement strand
CGTTCGGGATTCATAGTGGAGATGAGTTGTTTCAATGTCTTTCAGGGATTCCTATCACGATGGAGCATTTGCAATATGACCTTTCAGCGAACGCAATTGGTTTTCGTAGAAGACACAATTGGAGTAAGAGGAGTATTTTCTGGGAGCTGTCTTACTGCAAACTTCTCATCAGTCATAATCTTGATGTGGTGCATATAGAGAAGAATGTGTTCGACAACGTGTTCAATACAGTGATGGATGTTTCTGGAAAGACCAAAGACAATTTCAGCTCAAGGAAAGATTTGGACTCTACTGCAAGATGCCTCAATTTCACGTGGTTAGAAGCGTTGAAAATTCTGATAAGCCATAGTTATTGATGCCTCGTTCTCCTTTTGTTCTGGAGAAGAAACAGAGGAAGTTATTGTGTGAGTGGGTGAAGGTTCTACAGTTTCCAGATGGTTATGCTTCCAACCTACGTCATTGCATTCGAGAGCCTGAGTGGCAGTTATGAGGCATGAAAAGCCATGATTGTCATGTGTTCATGCAGCAATTGATCCCTGTTTTCTTTAGGGAGCTTCTGCCGCCCAATGTTTTGAAAGGGTTGACGGAATTGAGCCAATTTTTCAGGAAATTGTGTGCAAATTGTATTACTCGTAGTGACATGGACCGGTTGGAGAGGTTCATTCCAGAGATAATTTGCAAATTAAAGAGGCTGTTTCCTCCTAGTTTTTTCAACTCCATGGAACATCTTCTAATCCATTTGCCGTCCGAGACGAAGATAGCCGGACTTGTGCATTACCAGTGGATGTATGTCTTTGAAAGATAGCGATTTACATTCAGTGGCTTTCCATGGATCTTGCTACGCATATGTGAAATTGATCCACTATATGTTTGTAGGCTTTTGTTTCATCTAAAGCAAAAGATTGGGAACAAAGCACATGTGGAAGGTTCTATATGTGAAGCTTATCTTTTGGAGGAAGCTTGCAACTTCGCCAAGTTGTATTTTCCCGAGAGTGTGGACTCAAAGGCTAATGATCTTCCTCGGTGTGCTAGAAGAGACGGTGATGATGAGAAAGAACCTGATCTTCCAGATGTATTTCGCAGAAATGGAGGATATGCCCCAATTGAGAAGAAGAAGAAGTAAAATATTAGATGATAGATGAAGCTCACACTTGAACAACGAAATGGCGAGGTAGCTCATAGATATATTTTGACCAACTACGAGCTCATTACGCCGTTTGAGAGGTATTTAATCCAAGTACTAATGAAATGTGAATATGTAATGCTAAGAAATACACATCAACAAGCTTACCTTTATTGATGTGTATTCGTCGTATATAATAGGTTATTTGAGGAGGACATGGTAAAAACTGGTTCAGTGAACACAGCCGAAGAAGCATGGACTATGGGTCATCATATTTGGCCGGTTTGGCTGAAAAACCATGTGATGTGGCTCCAAGGCAATGAGATCATCAAGGCAATAGCTTCTACACCTGCGATTTATGTGAAGAAGTTCAAACAATATGTGGTGAATGACATTCTTTTTGATACATACAAACGTGGAAAAGGAAAAGCAACGGTCAACTGGGAAGTGTGGGTGAAAGCGGATGTCGATCATGAGTGCTACGGGCTCCTCATTGATATTGTTAAACTTCAATACATAGCCCCAGGATTTAGAAGTCTGGAGACAGTCCTATTCAAATATGGGTGGTTTGATTTTGTCTCGGGTTTGAATGTTCCTCCTACCTATGGGATTGTGGGCATTGATCGCACATCAAGATATAGAGGTCTTTATGATCCTTTTGTCCTCGCCACACAAGTTATCCAAGTCTACTACGCTCCTTATCCAGGGTGTGCACCACGACAATCCAAGTGGTGGGAAGTCTTCAAAACAAAATCAAGATCAACAATTGATGCACCGAAAGCCGTGGAAGATGCATGTCAAGAAGACTTGATGAAGAATCCATCCATTCTTGAAGCTTTGGGGCAAGAAGATTATGAGAATAATGATGATGATGATGATGATGATGATGATGATGATGATGATGATGATGATGATGATGATGACATTGAAAAAGAAGAGGAAGAAGAAGCAGAAGACAAGACTGAAACAGAAGAGGAGGATGAAGAAGCAGAAGAGGAGGCTACAGATGAAGAGGATGGGGAGGACGATTAGAATGATAACGATGGGGAGGATGTCGGCGAAGAGGACTAAAGGTTTTCCTAATGCAAAAGTGTTTTTCAAAATATAAAAATGACATAGGTTTATCACTTGCAAAGTTAATTGCATAGCAAATTAACACAAGCTAAGCCTAAGCTTATTTCGTATTGTTTCAGATGTCTTTTTCTTCTTGATCTGGGGAGAGGCGTAGAGCCACACGTGGAGGCTCAGGATCTCGTGCAGCGTCAGTCTCTCGTGGTGGGAGGAGCCAGGAACAATGTTTCGATCCTCGCAATGAGATCACTTCACGGGCAGCCGACCCAGGATCCTCTCAGTTTGACATCATGGCGTTAGTCCCAGGATTTGATGCCTCGATTCGAGAGCCAGCTGAGACATCTCAGCCATCTCCACGGGTATCTACCGTCGGAAAGTCATCTAGAGCTGGTAGTAGACGTTCTCGTGCATCTCACTGGACACATCCTGATCCTAGCATTCCTTTACATCCTGACACACATTGGTATAAATTTTTTTCATGTTTCAATCTTCATGACTTTCTTTCATATTCAATTTTTCCTATGTTTCCTAATATCATTGACTTTATCAAATAATTTGTAGGTTTCATCATGGTGATGTAGGCAGAGGGACAGTTGCTTAATTCGAGGCTTTCTATGAGGAGCCATGGATGAATTTTGGAGAGGTCCACATGGTTATTCGGGATCGTATGTTCGGGTATTTTCGGGTATGTGTTTAAGTTTAATTTTTCTGATAATTTAGGGTTTAGGTTTTTTACTCCTTCTAATATATATAGTTCATAAGCTATTTCCTCTTTATTGCAGACTTTGTTTTCTTAGGTTTCCTCCTTGGACTCCCAAGTACGTGCAGCTTGGGAGAGGCCAAGTTGGATTCGCGTATGCGGGACTCCGTGTACAGGACGCGACTGGTTCTTTAGGGCTGCGATGACATTGCAGCATGTCTAGTCCCTTGGATCAGTGCCGATGTTGGTCTACACCTCAAGGAGCGATATGGCATGTCCCATGAGATCCTGGAGAGATCGAGAATTAACTCAAGGAATCCATCTCAAGGACATGCTACACACTCCCAGGGTTGTGTGTCCATCCTCGCCATCGCAGAGAGAATGATAAGTATTTATATTTAAGTTAAATTATTTGACATCGTGTGTTTCACAAAATATTGTCGTATTTATTATTTGAAATATTTTTCAGGAGGTTGGTTTGAAGAGAAAGGCGATAGAGTTTGAGATCTTCGTAGAGACCCATAAGAAGCCGGGTACTTTGAGTATTGTGGAGGCAATACTAACGGGGTAGTAACTAGCTTACATTCCCATGGCCGACGAGACGACTATCTGTTTTCGGGTAAGAACTTTGAAGCCATTTATTTCACTAATTATGTTCATTTTTTTTTGCTAACTCGTTATTATGAAATTCGCAGTATTACTTTTGGAGCGATTTGCTCAACATCCAGAGTCGCAGGTCGATTCCTCAATGGATCCTGAGGCCTCCCAGACATACATCGAGGTCGCAAGGCCACAGAAGGGAAGGGTCTATGTTATTGGATCGGCTATCAGTCAGTTCCACCCAAAGAGCCAGCTTTCTGCTATCTCCAGGTCACAGTCATGGTCTGCTCGTGGCTCAGGAGTATCTTTGGAGGAGCATCAGACGTTGCAGCAGCAGGTTCTCACCCAACAGCAGGCCATGGAGCGGATCCTGCCTCAGATTGCTTTCTTGATGAGACAGATGGGCGCGGACCCCAATTCCATCTGTCAGGCAGAGGCTGATGTTGATATGCCTAGATTTCCTCTGGGTCCAGATGATGATTCCTGCCCTCCGGAGCAGCGACATCCCAGCTTAGTCGGCCATTGACAAATGTAGCTTTGTACTAATTATATGTTTATTTTTGGTTTCTATTCTATATGATTTTAGAATGCAATTTTTAAGGATTTTATTCGTGACATTGTAATCGTTAAACAGATATTTTAGTGAGTTTTTATAATTATTAATTATTTTTTTTAAAAAAAATTTGCATTCTGCAATGGATTCAGTCGTAAAATATAACTTAGTTCGAACTACATTACACTTATTTTTGCGACGGAATCCGTCGCAAAAATGTATTTATTTCCATTTATTTAATTGGTATTAAGAAATTACTGGAATGACTATTTGCGACGGAATATGTCGCAGAATAAATTAATATTAAAAAATAATATTGACGACGGAAAAAGTCAATCCGTGGCATATAATTTGAACTGGTGACGGATCCGTCGTAAAATAATGGTGTTGCGACGCCATTTGTTGCAACGGCATAATCCGTCGCAGATTCTGTCGCAATTCATCTCTGCGACGGAATTTTTCCTTTTTGCGACGGAATAATTTCGTCGCAAAATGATATAGTTTTTTGTAATGGCCATGCTTTCTTATAACTGATCATGCGATGGTAATTCCCTTATATCATTGTGTGGATGACATGCTGCATGTGATATGCAATGAACTACGACGATAGCTACACATGATCCTCTCCGAAATTACGTGTGTTGCATGCATGAGTCCCAGTAATCTTGTTGATCCTTCATCTATTGCTACATTTTGGTTTTATGGCTCTGAGACGCCATTTGCAGGAGTGTGGATCATTATTCTTTCATTCTTTGCAGCTCAAATCAATTATCGCCCCCTTTGATGTCAAGACACGGTATTCAACACCATGGCGGATAGAAACATCAGCAATATCGTGTAAGTAGTTCTTCTTACAATCAAACTCCATGCCCTCCCTAAGGTCGGAATGAGAAAGGGAAACAATCGATTCATCACGATCATTGACTGCTTCTGGTATCCAGCTCACATCGGTGAACATTGAAACCGGATGACTTCATCCTAGAGTCGAAGTAGTATCATTAATGTTATCATCGTCAATAGCTTCCACACGATCATCACCATCACCATCATCATCCTCATCATCACCATCATCATCCTCACCCTCATCGTCATCAGCTTGTATGTGATCATCATCATCATCATTGTCATCCTCACTCACAGTTAGAATCAGTAGGCTCATCGACATTTGCATCTGTCATGGCTTCATGATCTTCTTGGACATCAGCCTCGTCTTCGCTGCCCACGTCATCATCAAAGTTTAACAAACAATCGTTCTCGTTGTATTGCATCCAAGCCATCCCTTCCGATGCTACATGAATAGAAACGATATAGAGGTCAACATCAATATCGTCTTCATCCTCAACGCCAACAGCTTCCACGGACAAAGATGACTGAGACTGTACTAGAAAAGATGGCTGAGTCTGTACTGGAAAATATGAATGTGTCAGGACTTCATGAACATTGCGCTTCACGTACCACATCGTATAACAACATTGGTCATTCTGAATTATGTCGAATGATGTTTGCAAAAGCCCATCATCCTTGAGCTGGAACATATGTGATGTGCCAGGAGTTTAAGGCAGTTTACCGAGATGTTGATTTGGGAAGGTTCCCAGCCCACACCAGCTTTGTCACATATGTCACATATGTCCCTTGCATAATCTACCAATCCCCAGCCAAGTGTGTTGCTTAGAAGTACTTTCGGTTCCCCCTGGAACTCATAGTCATCAATGATTTTCGTACATCGTATATCCTAATAACTAAAGATTGGGAATTGTTGAAATATCACACCTATAACATTTTCAAACTATAAAGATTGAGAATTCAGAATTGCATGTGGTAGCAACACGATGTTCTAATCCAATAACATATGAAACTAATTTCAGCAACATATGAAACTAATTGAAGGGATTAACATATTTACTAATACTGAATTTCGGAGAGCTAAGTGACTTTCGTACTATTAATCTAACTAAATGGCATTCCTAATAATATAAACTAATTTTGCAATTGAATTTTTGTGTTGTTGCATAATAATTTCAACCAATCTGTATGATAATCATATCATATCATATGACTAACATTAGACAAAATTCGGGAATGATAACACATTATAACATATCAAACACTAACATTATGCTAAATCGAATAACATTATATCACATTATATAGTTTAAACAACAATTAGTTAATTAAAGTCATTGATTTTGTCATAATTTTATCGTCAATTATAGTTGGGATCATAGTTATAGAAACTAAACAATTAGTTTAAACATTAACACTAACATTATGTTAAATCGAATAACATTATATCACATTACATAGTTTAAACAAAAAACAGTGAAATCAAACTAACAAATTTGGTTAAATTACGACAATATGACTAATTGTACATAAGTAGCATTTTTATCGCTAATTTTATCATCAATTTGCTATAATATATCATAGTTAGAGATACAAAACAATGTAACCTATTTATACATAATTTTGTAATATTCTGTAAACAACCTTGCACTAACAAATTTTGTTAAATTACGGTAATGACTAATTATACATTAATAACAATTTTATCACTAATTTAAAATGTTGGTCATAGTTACAGAAACTAAACAATTTAAGCTAAATCACCTAATTCTCTAATTTCCTAAATTAATATTACCCAATTGTTATTTTACTAATTATTTCCTGAATTAATATTTCCTAATTGTTATTTTACTAATTATTTTCTAAATTAATATTATCTAACTATGCATATTAAGATACTAATTAAAGATTTTAGGATTACCTTGATTATATTTAATCGAAAAACCTTGCAGGAAATTCGTCGTAACTAAGACGGAACTTTACCGCAACTTTGCTCAAAATTCGTCGGAACTTCGCTGTAACTTTGTCGGATCTTCATCGAAACTTCGCTGCAACTTTGCTGGAGTGTTCGAGCAAAATCTTTGAACTGAAAATTTCAAACCTAATTATGAAAATTATTTGTTTGTAATTGTGAAGAAGAAATGAGGGGGATAAGGTATCAACGTGATTTCTATCACCGAAAAATCAAACTTTCACTAATTTCTCTCATGCTTTACATCTCCAAACTAGATCTTCAAGTAAGTTTTTGAGTTGTGCATAATGGGGTTTTACTTGTTGCGTAATTGTGATGGTTTTGCTCCGTTTTCGTTTTGTTCTCTCAATCAGATCTTTGGGTTTTGCTCTGTAAGTAAGGTTTTAGCCGTGGAATGAAATAGGCCGATGAGTTCATATTTAGGTTTTCTTGTTTTTTCAGTCTCATTGCGTTGGCGGGTGAAGATGGTCCACAATTGCTTGACATTGAGCTTGTTGCTTTGTGTGTTTTCGAAGGAGAATATTACTCGATTTCACTGAATCAATCCACTGTTAGTGACCCAGCGATACCTTGCGTCTGAAATGGAGATCTATATAAAGTTATGCACTCGATATTATGTATTCGATGTTATCAACGTTATGTATTCTATTGTAATGTATTCTAAAGTTATTTATTCGATAGTTTTGTATTCGAACATTATTTATTCATCAAACACATTATGTCATACAGTGTATGTAATGCAGTAATAAAAGACATTACAGTATATCAATAGAAAATTATGGCATATAAAATTAGGACTTCAGTACATATCAACGCATCTATCGTATATGTTAATGCCAAAAATAGTACACCTAACACATGATGCAGTAAATAATTTCACAAAAAATTATACACAGCGCATATGTTTCAATACATAAATGTGTAATGAATCAACTGAAGTGATGTTAGCCAATGTAGTACACATATTTATAGATATAGTACACTCAAATAATACTTTAGTACATTGAAATACTTATGTAGTATACCTATTTGAAATAGAACAGTACACGTAGCATATGTGTAGTACCCCTTTTTACAAAAAAATGGACACTAATCCTATGTTTCAGTATATAGTATGCTACGAAATAAACATGTTATACAATGTTTCAATATAATTGATGTAAGACAATGTAGTACATATATTAATAGTTATGGTACACATAAATAATATTTTAATGCATACAACTGACTTGCACTGCATGTGTTTGAAACAAGTAGTACATTAAGCATATTATGTAGCATTTCTAATACAACAAACTATACACAAAATCAATATTTTAGTACATATTGTGCTACAAATTGTACACAAAACTTATGTAATTATCCCTACCTAATTATGTTTAAATTATCACCAACAGAAGAGGTCATTAATATATATAACTTAATATCTTTAGGAATTTCAAATATAAGGGCACAAACTTTATGTTTCACACAATAAAGAGCACAATGTTTTTGAGAGATTGTAAAGTTAGACTAGTTCTCTCATGAAATTTGACAAAGATTCACTAATAGCTAACAACCTTTATATATAATTTCAAGAAAGATGTAAAAGGGAGACATATGTAATTCGCTGTAATTTACTTAAAACAATAATTCATTAATATTACAGTACATGAAACATGATGTGTGCATAATATTTTATCGTTGAAATCATTCATCCATATAGTAGTGCATATCATATAACAAATATTGTAGTACATGTAACAAGACTGTTACAATATATATTACCATAATTGCAGTACACCTAACATATGATGGAGTATCTCATTATAAAACAAATTGTACACAAAAGATATGTTTCAATAAATAGACATATTTATCTCTTAGGTAGATATAATTAACTCTACCTATTTATGTTTAACTTATCATTAAGAGAACATAACATTAATATATAGAACTTAATATCTTGAGGGATTCCAAATATCAGAACACATAATGTTTCATGCACCAAGAGCACAATGTTCTTAAAGAATTATAAAGTGAAACTAGTTCTGTCATGAATTTTTTTTTTTATAAAGATTCACTAATATTTGTCAACATTAACAACATTCCTTAATAGGTGAAAGAGAAAAATATGTAATTTATCGTAATTTTCTTAGAACAATAATTCATCAATATTACAATACATGAAACTTTATGTGTGTACAATAATTTACCATCGAAATAAGTTATCCATATAATAGTACATATAACCAATATTGTTGTACATGAAACATGACCGTTGTAGTGTATATATATATATATATAATTACAATACACCATTGACATGATTGTAGTGCATAAAACATTAACTGTAATACATATTCATTAGTAGGAGGGTCATATTCATCGACATACCGTAGAGACCACAACCAAATGTTTAACAAATCCAAACCGTACCAAAACAAAGGTTTTCATGGTTTTACATTAAACTAGACCAACCAAATCTCCCGTCTCTAAACTCTTGCTGGTAGCTAGACCGGCGGTTCTCTTAAGCTTTGCCTTCGATGTCACTTGCTTACTCTACTCCTCCAGCAACCGCAACGTGAACTACTCATTGTTACCTAACCCGAACCGGATGAGAGATCTGCTAGTCGAGTTAGACCGTGTGAATACCGGTATTTTTTTCCGGTTATCTAGATTTCTTACCCTCGTTTTCTCTATTTTGCTTTGTTTTGCCTTCTTCTTCCTCGATTATAATCCTAACCATATGACTATCCTCGTTTTTGATTCCGGAAACATTACTCTCGGTCTCAACATCTCATCGTCCTCGAACTCATTTAAGCACTGTAATATCCAAGAAAATGCTTAAATGGTTTGATAGTACTATCTATACCAACATAGTGCACCTTCCTTTTCGGTAGTCTATCACTTTAGAACTCCGCAGTTAAGTATGCTTAACGTGGAGTAACGCTGGGATGGGTGACCTCCTGGGAAGTTGACCAGGGCGTGCGTGAGTGAGGCCGAAGCTCACTAAAATAACAAGCGTTGTTCTATGGGGCCAGTTGTTAGCCTGAAAAGCGGTTCTTGGGGTGTTACAGAATGGTATCAGAGCAACCCTGCGACCGCGAGCTGGGTCTGTGGACAAGGGGTCCAGGTCAGTCGCCTAGCAGGGGAAGGTTCTGGGGCTATATATCATGCTTGAAGTCGCAACGAGGACGTTGCGTTCTTGAAGTAGGGGTGAATGTAATACCCCAAGGAAATGCTTAAATGGTTTGATAGTACTACCTACACCAATAAGGTGCACCTTCCTTTTCGATAGTCTATCACTTTAGAACTCCGCAGTTAAGCGTGCTTAACGTGGAGCAATGCTGGGATGGATGACCTCCAGGGAAGTTTCCCAGGGCATACGTGAGTGATGGACTACCTATACCAATATGGTGCACTTTCCTTTTCGATAGTCCATCACTTTATAACTCCGCAGTTAAGCGTGCTTAACGTGGAGCAATGCTGGGATGGATGACCTCCAGGGAAGTTTCCCAGGGCATACGTGAGTGAGGCCAAAGCGCACTGAAAGGACTAGTGTTGGTCTGTAGGCCAGCTGTTAGCCTGGAAAGCGATTCTTGGGGCGTTACAAGCACACTGCACTTCCAATAAAGCAAAAGTATCACTATAAGCCTTCACCATCAAAACAATCGAGAATAGATTCACAATTCTTGAACACCGTGTGCAAATTTTTCATTCAATAGGTAAATTAAACTAGTTTTTTCCGTAGCATATCGACAGCAACACTTACTAAATTGAGCGTGTATTCACATTCAGACATCGGGAACAAAAACCGATCAACACAACTCCTCCTCATCCACCACCACTCATAAACCCATTCTGACCCGCGGGTCGCCGCAGCTGCCTCTTTATGGTACCTAGCCTCTACTCTCTTCCCATAATAAAACCTCGTTTCATTGACTTCACAGCCAGATGCTGCTCCAATGGAGCACACCAAACCCAAACCGAAGACGACCTGGTGGCTAGGACAGTAGCATTGCTTCTAGGAGCATGGTACAGTGAAGGTTGTAACAGATATGGAATCGCCACAATCACTAGATTGAACGAATAATCAATCCTCAATGCAATCACAATCCCCAAACATAAAAAATAACGCGTAATTATCACTGAAGCTGGCTAGGGTTTAGGTTGATTTAGGTTTCAGGTTTCAAATGGTTTGGGTTTGGGTCGACGTTTGGAGCATAATTCATCGTAATCGACACCTCCAACGACAATAACATAATCACACCACATCAAACCCGAACTCCAAAACCCCCAAATCAAACAAATCCCCTAAAAACCCTATCCCAAACCTGCTTAACTAGGAGCAAGTTTCTAGAATCCAGATTCATCCTCATATAAACGCTCTGAAACGCACCGCACTCAATCTACTCCTCATCAAAAGGTACTTCTTGAGATTACAAATCGATGATGGGGGAGGAAAAGAAGGGAATTGGTGATGGGGAGGAGAAGCTGAGAATCCAATTTTAGGTTTGAAAAATGGTTTGGGTTTGAGGAAGAAGAAGACGGAGGAATTGGGCCTTTTTTTTCCCCTTTTTTAGTGACAAAAGGTGAATGGGGGTGTGCAGTGTGAGGTATATTGCAAAAGGGGGGATAAAATATATGGAAAATTATCTTTGGGGCTAAAAAGTAAGTTGAAATCCTAATAGAGATCTTAATTAAATTGAAGATGTGGCAATGATATGCGCATTTATAACTAAGGGTGATTATGGATTAGATTGGGTTGAATGGGATTAAAATCCATACTCAATCTAATGCAAAGTCAATCCAATCCATACCTATCCATGAATTTTAGTGATCCAATCCAATCCATCCAAAAAAATTCGGATTGAATTGGATAGATTTTTTTATAATTATGTTAAATTGTTAATTAATGGAAAATTAAAGTTACATATTAATCTTTTTCTGTATTAATTCTCGAAACTAGAAAATCGATAAATTAAATATGTATAAAAGATTATAAGAACAAAAGATTAATAGCAATACCATAATAACAACATAGAACACATCACGTGCCATAACGTTGCGAACAACTTAGTAATATGAACACCATCTATGTCATGGTACATCCATTTATACCTTATTTATTAAAAGAATCTATACGAACGAAGTTCAGAATAGTAACCCTTTGTATTTCAGTGAACCAAAACCATTAAACTACTGCTTAAAGAATCTAAATTCAAATCTAATTTCGCACCTTGGCCGAGGTCAAAAGAAAAATCGAAGCAAGACGATGATTGTTGAAGCATTATTATTTTTTTAATTATGGTTTGACTAGTCAACAATCTATGGATTTATCTATATCCAATCCAATGGATTTGGATTTTATTTTGACCCAGTCAATTATGATTCAACTCAAAATTTTACCCAATCCAAAAGCATTAGATTTGGTTGGACCATGTTTAATCCAAATCAATGATCACTCCTACTTATAACTGATGTCAAATATAGAACCAATTATAGCTCAGTTCTATTTTGTCATCGGTTTTACCTCATGGTTGAAGCATTGTTTTTTTCATTGGGTGTCAAATTATAGATATAATACCACTTTTATCTCATTATTGAACTAGCTCTTATGAGATGAAAATCGAGGAGGACGAGATTATACGCAATCTTACCCCTTGCAAGCAACAAAGAAATTGTTTTTTAAGTGCCCCAAAATTTAAAACTGGACATGGCTTAGAAACACATCCTTGCGATAAACAACAGTGCAAACTCCCTAGCATTTTTACAAGGTGCTAATCTCCCTCTTGTTGTCTTAACTGGTTCTTTCCAGTCCAGGAAAAGGTTATTCCACACTATTAGTGACTTTTGACTTATCAATGAACAATGAATACCTGTCTAAAAACTTGCTTAAGAACTTAAAACAATAGGTTGTAACGTTTCACAAATCAGAAGTCATTAACCATAAAATCCACCTCCGATTATTTTTCCAAGGATCACATGTGATACTTACAATTCAAACATAAGCAACTCTAATGATCGATCATAAATCTGTTAGAAATCCATATACACTACAACTATAGGACTTTACATACAGACAAAAGTCGGTAGAAAGATACTTTTTATTTTTTTTGACAAAGCACCAGAAGGATACTTTAATCTGTCCGAAAGGATTATTTCCATGGACTTTCCGACATCAATGAAGTAGCTAGACGGAAAAGTTCTTGTGTAAACAAAGTTAGCGACGACAGGTAAAAATC
>JAOVYX010000981.1:0-13091 GCA_035668315.1 Drosera spatulata | reverse complement strand
GGAGCAATTACGTTCTCAAGAAGCCAGACAAGTAATTCTGAAGAGCTTGTCTAATCTTATCCCCATTTTAGAATAATTATATATTCTGGTCTAGTATAGAACTCTTGCCTAGCATAGCATTGTTGTGCAGAAAGCACTGTATCTATATTTCTATCCTTAATTATCATTAAGTTCTTTGAATCTCTTATTTTTCACATTGTAGCAGAGAAAACAATCCTTGGGATGACCTATTTCGTGCTACCGTTTTAGCTAGTAGAGAGTGGCATACACTACCAAAAGCCACCTATATTAGTTCTTTTGTCATTCTCTCCTCGTCCCTGACGACATCGTGAGGTGAGGGTCCCTTCAAGAAGGCTTCCTTCTCATGTTGCCTCCTCACTATGCTGGCAAAGGGATCTTCTCCTAGTCCTCCCCATAGTGAGGGCATGAATTTTATTCTTTTCCATGCCAATGATGTACACCACCACTATACGCTCTAGTGCATGCATTCCTATGATCCTATCTCCTTCTCTCCCATGCAGCCATTTATGTGCATTCGCAATACTGCTGTGCTGATGATATCAGACACCACATGCATTTCCATAACCACATGAGAATATACCCACATTCAAAGATTTTCATTTCGCAAACATTATAAATTTCCATATTCTCCATGCAAATCTCAATTTTCACGCACTAAAATATACTACCATCATCAGGTAATAAAGATCAATCATGATTATTGAAGTCAGCTAACATACTGAAGTGAAGACGCAAAGCAGCAAGGGAAGAAAGAGAATATTTAGAAATCATTGTATTCTGAATCTGTAAGACTGCCATATTCTGATACATAAACAGGTAAAAGAAAAGAACAGAACTGATATATCTGGAACAATCATTGATTTATCCATAACTTTCTACCCCTAACAGCAGACTGAAATCTTTAACAAGATGATATTGGTCTGCCGAAAGTTGTTCGTGACTATCATGTTGTTAAAAGAATTAGACTATTAACCCGTGCATTGCATGGTGAAAGATCATAATAGATAAAAATAGTGTTAGAAAAACCAAATGTAATTGTATCTATGTCATTTAAAAAATTTTGAACTTATTGATCATCTTATATTTTTTTACCTAACTCAATTCAGATCATATATCATATTCCAAATATAACTTGATGGTTTTTATTAAGATTTCAACATTTCTATATGAATTGATCAAAGTGTTTAAGTTATAAATTACTATTTCTATCTATTTCTTATAATGTAATATTCAAAGTCGAATCTTACATAACATTTGATGATGGCATTCAAAAGATTAAATTCTTTATAAATATTGACTCATTAAATGAAATAGAGTTTTCGTATAATATAGAAATCATTATGGTTAAATGATTATTTTACATAAAATTCGATGATAGAATTCAAAAGACTAAATCCTTTATAAATATTGACTCATAAAATAACATAAAAATTTCGTATAATATAGAGATCATTCTGGTTAAATGTTTAATAATCATAATAAAGTATAATTGTTGATTTGTTGTTTGATAAATAATTATATAAAAAATCTTCTAGTTTTATTATAAAGATTGATTATTTTCATCTCATATATGTTAGGTGTTTTTCGACTTTTTTTTAGACACAAGGTAAAAGATTTTATTTCATCCCCAAAGATCTTTACAAGAGCATATCTATCACCACCTGCCAATACAAAAACATATTGCAGGCTGTTACTACATCTCAGAGTCAATCTTTTTTTTCTTTTGAAAAGAGGACTTTTAAAAATTCTTAACATTTAATCTCGACCGTTCAACTCGTAATCAAAAACTGAGAATTAATTAGATAAATATTTTTTAAATTTAAATTACACGGAATTAGCTGATTGTCCTTTAAAAATTCTAAAACGACGCAAATTCCATGTCATGCCATTTGCAATGTGTATGGTTTGCCATTTGAAAGTTTTATGTAATTATATACTCCCTCCGTTCCGATTTAATTATAATATTTTTTTTTGTTAGTCCTAATATAAATGCAGCACTTTTATTCTTTCCTTAATCAATTTATATTAATATAATCAAACTACCTCACCACCTCATTCTTCTCTCGCATTCTCTCTCATAAACCCCACCAACACCCCACTACCAGTAAAAAAAAAAAATACTCTTTTTTCATCAAATTTCATAAAAATTCAACACACAGATAAAACTGTGTGTCGGGTGTAACAGTTTCACTTAAATTAGGGCAGAGGTAGTACAAAATTACTAACCCGTGCGCTGCAAGATACAAGATCCTAATATATAAAAATAGTATTAGATTAACTATAATATAAATGTATCTATGTCATTTAAAAGATTTTGAACTTATTGATCATCTTATGTTTTTAAGATAATCCAATTCAGATCATACATCATGTGTCAAATATAGCCTGAGTGTTTAAGCTATATATTACTATTTCTATAAATCGCTAGTATATTATTTTCATACATTACTTATGATGTTATATTCAAAGTTGATTTTGGATAAAGTTGATGATAGAAATCAAAAGAATTAAGATCCATTATACATATCAACTCATACAATTAAATAGGATTTTCGCATAATACAGAGATCATTATGGTTGGATGATTAATCATCAATCGAAGAAATAATTGTTAATTTTTTGTTTAATAAATAATTATAATTTTTTTTTTGTAGTTTTATTATAATGATCGATTCTTTTTATCTATTAAATAATTTGTACATATGTTATGATCTTTTTTAATTTTTCTTTCTTTTTGTTTTCTTTTTCTTAAGAATCTTTAAAAATTCTTAATATTTAATCTCGACGATTCAACTCGTAATTAAAAAAACTAATTAGATAAAGATTCTTTTAATTTAAACTACACAGAATTACCCGATTGTCCTTTAAAAATTTTATAACGACGTAAATACTCTGTCATATCGTTTGTTATTCAGATGGTTTTTTATCTGAAAGTTTTGTATAATAGATAATAGATTAGTGTGTGACCGATATAATTGTTGCTAGGAGCAGGATACATAAATATTTGAGGCACCATATTTCAAATAATAATGTCAATATCTCCTGGCTTGTACTGCCTTTGCCATGCATTACTGATGTTCAAATACCTGCCGTGGGTGATAAACCTTCTATAATCTTCCATTCCCATGATAAAAACCAAAACCTTAATTCCCAATTTAGTTAAAACCTTGCAAGTGCATGCATCAGCAAAAATACGGTCTGGTTTTCATTAGAAGTCATAGCTTTAGTAGTTATTGCCAACTTTGCTTTTATAGGGTTCTCAAAACACGGTAAAGGAAGGAAACCACATAAAATATGGTGAAGATCGAGCCAAAACCTAATAATCTTGAGTTTCTTACAACTAAAGTTGCCACAACAAGACCTTAGCCAGGAAAAAACACCTAGCTCATTCTTGGTGAGCAATATACGTCAGATCATGGTTATGATGAACATAAAAAAAGTAAAAAAAAAAAAAGTGATATAAACAGTTATATAGATCATGCAAAACGCAGAAAGTAAGAGAAGAGATGCACCTCCCCAAAAGCACCCTTCCCTATCATCGTCAAAGGTTCAAAATCATCGGAGCCCATTTTATGTCTTTGAAGTCTCATATATTCAGTTTCCTTCTTTTCGAAATACTTTAGTATATTATTCTGCTCTTCCTTTGATACATCAGCATCCTCTAACTTCTTTTCAAGCATAACCCGGCTGCATCAAACAATAACCCATCACCACTAAGAGCATAAGAGGAGGACTTTATAATTCACCATGCCTAGTTAAGTTCATCAATATTTCTTTAAGTTCACATACGAGAATGATGGCACGTTATTTGTTTCAGATCATTGCCAATATCCATTGAAAAAGGCAATATTATAAGTTCCACTTAGACAGATGAGAACCAACTACCAAGATGTATAGCAACACAATGACATGAACCTTAACATTTTCAAGCTAAAGTATGTTACCCTCTCCATCTCCAAGAAATATCATCTCAGGATAAGCACCGCCAAAAAGGAATAAAATTGCCATAATTCAAAGACAAATGCAATCAAATTACTACCATTTGAGGCATCAGACATTAATGCCACAAAATACTTGCATGATACGAATTGAAAACAAAAACATTCTATAGCTTTATCAAAACCTAGAGACGAAATAACGTAAAGATCAAGTAACCAGTAAAAAGAAGGAAAGTCGTCAGAAAGTTTCCGCATGTGTACACGCCGATTCTAAAAAAAGGTTAAATCATTGCTAGCTAGCTCTGGCTTATATTTACCAAAGACATGGAAAAGGGTTACTCCTTCCCACATTGCTTGCTTAATAGAGTAAATAGTATACATGTATGGAACTTTATCAGCACAAATAGAAAACGCGTAACGATGCCACATGATGAAGGGACAAAAGAGGAAAGATCGACTAATACAACTCCATCTTACTTACAACACTTCAGCTATCTATCAGCGAATGAGGAAAGAGCCAATAATTAGCCGGTTACACACAAATATTCATATCATGAAATAGATAAGAGTGCCAAATAAGGGAGAAAAGACAAATACCGCTCCATCCTCAGCTGCAAATTCTTCCTCTGCTGCTCATAATACTTCTCGATATACTGAGTCGCAGCCGCAGCCTTCTGTTTCGTGGCATTCGAAGGTGCCTCCTCGCTCTGAGGAGCCCTCAACCCTTCCTTCCCTGTTCCCCCAGCTTCCTTCCTCTTCACCTTATCTTTCGACTTCAACTTCGCTATCCACTTCCTCGCCACATCCATCTCTCCCTCAAACCCTAACAAACCCCTCTATCCACGCCAAATCATCACCAAACCAACTCTCAACACTCTCTGTCCTCAACAACACCACAAACATCCACAATCTGAACCGAAACGACGACAATTCGCGATTTCCCAGCTCAAAGCTCATACAATCACACGATCGATCTCAATCTCGTGCCGCAAACTGAGAACACACAAATAACAACAAAATCACAAAAAATCATCAAAACGAGAACCGAAACTATCAACGATAACCTAATAATTGATCAACAAACGAAACGACATGATACGACATGATTCTCAAAGCACGAACAATCAATTCAATTCGACGATCTGTTTTCAAAATTGGAAGCAAAATCGAACAAAAACAATAAAAGGCGAATCAAAATGCGAAAAAATCGACGGCGATTATTCGATCTACGACATGGAAATGGAATCGATGAAATCAGAAATCGGTCACCGGAGATGAGAGATGGCGAGGGGATCGAATCGGCGGTTGCAGTGAGAGTGAGGATGAGAGAGAAAATAGAGACACAGAAGAGAGAGAAAGGGGATTACCTGGATGAGAGAGAAAGCAGGTGGCTCGAACGCGATACGAAGGAAGGAGAGCGACTGATCCAATGAAATGGAAAATGAAAATAGCGAATTGGCTAGTTCTGAACTGTATTTTGCTGTGTCTGAAAACTACTTCCCTCAAAAATACTGTCAAAATTTGTTGAGACAATTATCTCGATCAAAGCACTACATGACCGCACGAGTATTATCAATACTGGTTATTTATTGGGGCAGATCTCCTGCTGTGCTGTTTGTACATCCTGTTTAGATTTTTTTTTTTTTCGTTTGATCTCAATCTAATAGATTCATAAATATCTCTAAAAAAACAGCATCAAAACCCCACCGCAGTGAATCCGTGTCCTTATTCAAAGTGATTGAGAGCTTGATCTGGAATATAATCAAATCTCGAGTTAAGTTCTCAACATTTATAGATCTGTTTCGATTCGAAACAAAAATAAACTAATTAAATAAAAAAAAAGAAAGATATGAATGTCCTTGTTTTGTCATGAAGATTTTTTCCCTTGTTGTATGTATGTTGAAAATAATACGGGATACAATGTTATTTGCAAACTTTTGACACAAAATGATGGTTGATATACTCATGCGATATGCTTTTTGTTGCGGAAATATGATCTGTTATCATTACATAAGCTATTCGAAACACGTATTCATGAATATTTATAGAAAGGAACGTGACGATTTTCTGGGACATAATAAGTAGTTTCTTACATTAAAGAGAGTAAGAGTGAAGTTGCTACATGTAGTGAAGAATTATTTCATACGGAGAAAGAAATATGACTCATTTGGGATTATCATAAAGTGAGCTAGTGAGCTATGGCCGTGTAGGTCTCAAATCTGTGAGGACATGCGTACAAATCTTGATTTCAATGAAAATTCATAATCACCATTATTGTTATTTCTAAACAAATATGTATTTTATTATAAATATGATCAATAGCACAAGAAAGATCATCTCTAAGAAAAAAAAACATAGTTAAATATAAAATAGTTGTAATTTTTGTAAAATATCTAAATTAGATAGATGTTGTATATTTCACGATATGAGGGAGTATATAGATAGAGGAAGGATAATTTGTTGTGGATTTGTATGGTGGGAAGATATTAGAATCAAAATGGGAGTTTGGAAAATGAATTGGTGGGAAGTTTAATTGAAAGGTGACCACTTTGTCTTTAGTTTGCATGATCCTCCAAATGGGTTTTGCTCCCTCTTCTCCCCACTCATCTTCCCTTTCCCATTCTCTCTTTATCTTCTGTAGTATTGCTTTTTCGTTCTTGGGTTCTTTCTTGTAGTCCCCAATTCCTCTCATTTTTTTCCCTCCTTGAATATATCTTTCAGCTTTTGAAACGAGATGAGATCCCACCTGTGCTTTTAACTTTCACTTCCCATAAATTTCTCAAGCAAGTTGACTTGACCCGCCAAGATTCTCATGTTTCTCGCCTAGATGTTCCCACATGTGTTAGTTTAATGATAAACAAACAATCTCAATCATATATAGGGATTTCGATATCACTTATCGATTCCTCATAAAAACATCAAGAAACGAAATAGGAAAAAGATGCTATTTACGTTATTTAGTTCAAGTCACAACCCCATGGGCCATGATCATATTTTCTATTTTATCCTCGATTCCTTAAAACAACACTAACAATCCACGTATTTCAGGCATTGATATAGTTTTGTAAGAACAATTTATGCACAATTTTATCCTCTCCGCGAGACAATAGAGATTATTTTCTTATGTTTTCGAAACAATAATCTGTTATTCTTGAACAACGATGCCAAATTATGTTGCCATGCGTCTAGATTGCCACAATGATCATTTAACATGACACTGTTGTATGTTTCTAGTTAGCTGGCCGTTGGATACTCATACTTATGAGACCCATAACAATATGTCTCCATCAACGGGGCAAAACTGTAACCGACTTTTATAAGTTCTATTGAATTCGGTGGATCATGCCATAAGAATTCCTCAAAATCTGATAAGAGTTCACATTTTGGTGCCAACCGTCCATGAAAGTGACCTCTCTGGGACTATGGGCCTTGTTTGTGGACTCCCGTTTGGGCTTAGGCCAGACATTGTCGCTGAAAAAACATGATATACGCAATTTTATTTCTATTGTGAATAATAATAAAATTATTTTTCATGACATCTGTGAACAATCATGACAGTAAATCGCTCTTTTTCTAACCATACGATCACGAATTCTAGCACTTTTTAAGCATCATAATGATGAGGCGTTTTTTAATGACCCTTAGGAATGGACTTAGTAAACACAGAGTTTGTGCGCATCAAAGCACATAACTTTGTATAGTCGGAACTTATGCTTAAGAAGATATTAAAAGAGTACCTATTGTGCTATCGGGATACATTGGTCAATGGTCATTAAGTGCAATGGTCGATACTAATCCAGGCGTAGGGAGCAATTAGTTCGGTCCATAAAACTTAGAGGGCAATACTTTGAATCACATGCTGAGAGAACTATGGAACTATAAATCACATGTTCGAGTATGTTTATACACGACTCAGGTCTATTTTAATTTCCTCTAGTCAGACAATAAGACCTAATTGGTCAGTATATTCTTGACAGTCAAATATGCTCGATTGTTTATATAAACGGATGAATAAATTCCTCTGGATTCATTCCAAATAAAACACACTGCGTAGAATCTTTTTCTACAGATTCTTCTTCTTACGAATTGGAATCCGATCCTCGATTTGTTATCAAGATGGTCGCCAAGAGTTTCACAGTCGACTTGAACAAGCCGCTTGTGTTCCAGGTCTGTTCTACAGCATATGTACCGCTAACTTTTACTATGACTGCACATATATCATGACAATCTCCTTACATGAACACACCACACCAGGAAAGAAAATGGCATGCCAACACCGGAAGCCTTCGTGCTACCCAGCAGACAAGGACAAGATGAGAAAATAACACCCGCCATGACTAAGAAGACAAATACATAGAAGTATCGCAGTAGAAGTAGAAGGAGAAGAGGAGCGATTTATGTAGTAGTAAGAGTATGAAAAGACGGACCTGTCGAATAACAGAATATTTCCATATACTTAAACCAAAAAAGACTTTCATCCTGCGTCATCAAGCTACGATATAACCATTTGATTACATCACTGCAGGTCGGCCATCTTGGAGAAGCTTACGACGACTGGGTTCACAGACCTATTGTTAGCAAAACCGGACCACGGTTTTTTGCTAATGACTATGCAGAGGTATATTACCAAATATTTGCTAACTTTCAGTGAATGTCCTGTTAATAACTAGCAACTACCATTAGTTTCAAGGTCCAAGGTTCTGGACATGAACTAGTACAGTGCACGACCGAGATATCTTTCACAAAGATGTAACGAATAGATCAAGCATGAAATTCTAATAGAGCGCAATGCGATTGAATATACTAACAGCTTGCTCACTTGACTACCCAATTTTTTGCAGCTTATGACATGCACCAAATGGTGGATGATTCCGCTCATCTGGTTACCAGTTGTTTACTGGTATATTTCGTTGGCTGTCCAAAGAGGACTTCCCCTTCCATTGCTTGCCCTCGCAATTGTATCTGGTGTCTACGCTTGGTCTTTCGTGGAGTACATTTTCCACCGTTACGTCTTCCACATGAAAACTACGAGTTACTGGTTAGTTCTCTATCCCTATCTACTCACTTTTCTGTATCCATATCGGCACAATTCAGTCCGTAAAGCCAATGTCTCAAACATTCTTTGCTACAAAGCAACCAATATATGGATCAAACCTAAAAGTTCATCACACTCATAATTGACAATTGCACCCTCGATACTTACTATCTTTACTAACATCTAAACCTGATCTACAAACTTGTTGCAGGGGGAACACCATACATTATTTCGTTCATGGTTTCCATCACAAGCATCCTATGGACTCTCTACGACTTGTTTACCCGCCTGCTCTTACTGCTTTGACATGCATACCAGTATGTTTGGTCTCTAATCCTTACATAATGACTCTGTCGCATAAGCTTCTGGATTTAGTCTAACATGGTTGCATCTCTTTGTCAGATGTGGAGTTTGATTAAGCTATTAGCAACACCAGCAGCTGCTCCTGCTTTGTTTGGAGGAGGCTTGTTGGGTTATGTGATGTACGATCTTACACATTACTATCTACACCATGGCCAAGCATATAGCGAATCTAGCAAAAAACTAAAGGTGACTTCCTCCACTCCAGCTTTATCCTTCTGACTACCAATGCCCTGAAAACAATCCCCCAGGGTCACATACGTTGATTATATGGTTCTAATAGAAGCTATATGTTTTGCAGAAGTATCACATGAATCATCACTTCAGAGAGCAGACTATGGGATTCGGAGTTACATCGACATTTTGGGATCATGTATTCAGTACATTTCCTAGACCAAAAGGTTCCTCATAAAACTAGAGGCGTGAAGCCATGAAGAAGATTGCTTACAACCATATTCACTTCAATCAATTCTATTCTTTTATTAGCCAAATGACGTCGAGAATATGAAATCGACATTGTAGCATTAGGTGTATAGAAGTTTTTGTAATTGAAAGACATCTCATGTGACAACACAAAAGGCCAGGATGAGTGATTTGGATGATTGCAAGTCTCATATGGAAGCAACAGATCTCCCATTTTTCGCCACAACCTTAATTTGATGCAAACAAAAGACATAATGTGGATGTGAAACAAAATTGAAATGTAAAATCAGAGTATGCCACAAATTTCCAGCACGAAAGACGGACTTTATTTCTGTAATAAAGTAAAAGTTATATGGTCATTAGGAACACTTCTAAAACTTACAAACTGCAATCTATTCATGCTGCTGTTGATTCAGCAGTGCTTTTGTTCTTCTGACCTTCAAACTTATCGATCGCGACCTGTAGCTCATCAGTACCGCCGACAGCCCTCATTGTGTAGTAGAAAACTCCGAAGACAAAACTAGTCAAACCGCCAGCAACAATGAGATTCTTGGTTTTAGGAGCAAGAGTACTGAACCCACCCATCTAGATAGCAGAAAATTATTACAATGATGTTATCGTGAAGTATGAACATATCACAGGACCAAGATGCACAAAATGATAAGCACTACAACGTATAGACTGTCAAATGCATATTGAGTTAACGACAGCGAACATCATGTATCAACATCCTTGGAGTACTCCTTTCGAGTATTTAACACATACACAACACATTGCTTTTAACTAATTAACATGGAATCGAAGAGGAACGGGAACTGTTTCCTTATCTTCAATCTGCGCCACAACAATTAGTATTAATCGATACGCAAAATTAAACGACAGTCGATATGAACAAGCTTATAAATTATTCAGGTCAACAAGAAAACATGTGGGACTCTAGCAACTAAGAGACAATATGATGATCACAATTCAAAGCAGAGCACGAAAAGTTCAACACACTCAATCGACACCAATTAGTAC
Organism: Drosera spatulata; assembly: GCA_035668315.1. Taxonomy (NCBI): domain Eukaryota; kingdom Viridiplantae; phylum Streptophyta; class Magnoliopsida; order Caryophyllales; family Droseraceae; genus Drosera; species Drosera spatulata. Next base: position 2,294 of record JAOVYX010000981.1, on the reverse strand, counting down.
CACGACACGATTCACACACAACTACAAACCCTAGAATACCGAGTTCGCAAACGAGGCAGTCACTGAGATCACGAATTGAAAGACGATAATCAAGATAGAGAAACAAACAACACAGTGATTAATCGAATAAACAACGAAGAAAAATGGAAAGTGAGAGTGATTACCTTTGAGAGAGGAGAGCAGAGGATCCCGTGGAAGCGTCGATGGATGGTTGTGAATCGAGATTCGATTAGGGTTTTGGGGTTTTTCTTTTTCTTTTTTTTTTTTTGCTGCCGACCGGCCGGTTTATGAAGAGGAATGCATGTGACCGTGAATCACATGGTATGGACTGGTGGATGTTCGTTATTGTTTAGAACGAGAATGGGATAAAGTCATTATGCATATGAACGGATCATTAATCTCTTACAACATGCTTCCACCATATTACTTCTATTTTCCAAAATAATGTCGTCGATAAAGGAACATGACAGGAATATGTGATGGGTGACTACATTAAGCGGTGATAATGATGATTGGAGACGGTGTCACAAGAGGTTGTTAACGGGGTTGTTGACAGTATAAGATGACAATGTTTTGTCATGGTGGTCGATGACGGCAATAGAAGCAGGCAAAGTCAGGTGGCTCCGCGGCATCCCTTGCTATTCTGACCAGAAACACAAATGGAGATGCAGAAAATACTCGCACGAAGGCTCGATCTCATCTTTGATCTGGCAATTTAAGTATAGGGCAAAGGGACATAGCATCGTCTGTAAAAAAGACGAACAGACAGCGAAAACAACTCACAGATCTTTGATTGTAAGTTTGCAGCTATACAAGTACAATGACACCTCAAAACAAAGGTAGCAAATGTACAAGGAAAATTGCAGGTTTGTAGTTCATGTACATGGTAGATCAAAGACGATTGAACTTGGCCACTGCCATTATTTGATGAAGACCAAAAAAGATGGGAAATATTCATGGTTGCGGTTGCATCTGCACACATTCTTCCCGGATTGACTGGAATAAAACAGAGATATCGCTCCCCGAAGCTTGGAAACACAACCTGCACCGCATTTGATAAGCTCAAACAATCAAGGAGCAGCTGAAAATGTTTAAATCAAAGGTACCACAACACAAGCTATAGTTGGTCACAGCCCAGTTGACCACATCACAGACAACATTCAATAACGAGCATTACCGTTTACAACTGGTGAACACAGACGGAAGTCGCTCAAGAATAAAGGAAATACTCACTGCAATAAGCTTTCCAGCATTCTCGGGTCTCTTTCCTACTTGAATAGCAGTCGCTGCAGCTGCTCCAGAAGAAATGCCAACCTGAAGAAACAAGCATTCAAAGTTATTTGGATCTTAAAGTGAAACATCTGCGTTAGAACCAAAAAAAGAAGTCCAAATTTTTTGACAATTAGAAGTTCTTCTAGTCAGAACCTAGTGTTCTGTTAAGGGTACAATATAACCCTGAAAACAAAAGGGTGTCTAAATTTTCCAAGGCCAAAATATTTTCCCTTTGCTCGCCTTCAAATAAATGTGCATAGAAATAGCAATCAAGTGTGTAAAGCAAAAACTTAATTCAAGCTGCTTGAAAAAGTGCTGCATATGCGTAAGAAGCTACTAACAAACAAGCCTTCTTTCCGTGCAAGTTCCTTTGCCGTTTCCACAGCTTCATCACTGGATACCTATCATGTTAAAGAAAGTTTCATAATACTTGAATTACAAATAAATCCCCTGACCAAGAGGGGATAAACATGAAGCCAAGGTGCAGTTGATTTTAAGTTCATTGAATAGATTTTGTATGGCTTCATGATAGCTAAACAGCTGCTAGCATGAGAATAAAACAAATAATTCAATGCAATTTGAGGGTTGAGGAGAATATGACCTCTATTACTTCATCAATAATTTTCCGATCAAGATTCCCAGGCACAAAACCCGCTCCAATCCCTTGAATCTTGTGAGGACCTGGGCAAAGCAGCAAATTTTCCAATATGACACTCCACCAGCAGAATGTCGCAAAAGTAGCAAAAACACAGATGTCAACTTACCAGGTTTTCCTCCAGAAAGTATGTTGCTTTCTGATGGTTCTACGCCAATAACCTAAAACAACCAAAATAAACAGGTCGGTTGAGTTTGCCTTCACTACATTCAGCACAAATCAGCACATCAAATGATGTTGACTTTTTTACCCTAAATCCCGGAAACGGCGGCAAGGGCAAAAATATCATGACAGAACAGTTTTGCTATAGTTCTATTACCTGTACATTGGGTTTTTGCTTTTTAAGGAAATGACCAACTCCAGTGAT
>JAOVYX010000980.1:0-13092 GCA_035668315.1 Drosera spatulata | reverse complement strand
GACTGAGAATCAGTTTGGTTTCATGTCTGGTAGGTCAACCATGAAAGCTATTTACCTTTTGCGATGTGTAATGGAACATTTTAGGATAGAGAAGAAGAATTTACATATGGTTTTTGTCGACCTGAAAAAGGTATATGATTCTGTTTCAAGAGGTGTGATTTGGAAAACTTAGAAAGAAGGGAGTGACGAGTAGGTGTATCGAGATTGTGAAAGACATGTATGAAGAAGCTGCTACCTGTGTGCAAACCCATGTTGTGAAACGACTGCTTTTCCTATTAAAGTGGGTTTACAACAAGGATCAGCTTTGAGCCCATACCTTTTCGCCTTAGAAATGGATGATCTCACTAGGCATATACAAGATGAAGTACCATGGTGTTTACTTTTCGCTGATGATATTACTCTGGTGGACTACGAAAGAAGGGGTGAATGAAACACTTGAGACTTGGAGGGAGGTGTTGGAAAGTAAGGGGTTAAGGATCAGTAGAACCAAGACAGAACATATGAAATGTGTCTTTAATGAGAGTAGTCAAACAAATAGTGAGAATGTATTATAGGGAACAGAGTCTTTCCCTAAAACGGATTCTGTCAAATACTTAGGTTCGATGCTACATAAGAATGGAGGAATTAGTGCAAATATTGATCATACGATTAAAACAGGTTGGCTGAAATGGAAGGGCACTTCAGGGGTGATATGTGATCCTAAAGTACCTACCAAGTTAAAAGGAAAGTTTTACAAGTTAGCTATTCGACCAGCGATGCTGTATGGGTCAGAATGTTGGGTAATTATGTGGCAGCATGTACAGAAGATGAGTGTAAACGAGATAAAAATGTTAAGGTGAATGTGTGGACATACAAGAATAGATAGGATTCGAAATGAAGTTATCAGACAGAAAGTGGGTGTGGCTCCAGTAGAAGATGAGATGAGGAAGTCACGACTAAGATGGTATGGCCATGTGAAACGCAGGCCAGTCACAGCTTCTGTTAGGAGATGTGAAGCTTAGGCGTTAGCACATGTCAAGAGAGGACGAGGGAGACCTAAAACGGCCATGAGAGAAACCTTGAAGTATGATATGGCCTATCATAATCTTACAGAAGATGATGTACATGACAGATTGGAATGGCTCTATACTATTCATGTAGCCGACCCCACTTGATGGGATAAAGGCTTGATATGTTGTTGTAGACTATTCAACCCCCCACCCCTTCTAGGTTGTACTCTGTACTATGAGAATTATAATAAGATAGGGAAAACATGGTGTTTTAATCAGATATGCAATTTTCTTGTGTTTTTTGTAACTTCGCAATGTTAGTCGATCGTTCACAATTTTCTTGATTTTTATTTTAGCAACTTTGCAACTTCCTTTCAAATTTTACTTTATATAATTTTAAATTGTTCTAGATCATTCCTTGATCATATTTTTCTTGTTCTTATTGTTGATCATCGGTTTGATTGTTCATTCTTATTGATTCTATAATGATTACTCCCATGATCGGTTGAGTATTGTGTTTTTTACGTACCCCTAGTGGTATTTTCAATTCAGTGTGATTGTTATTCACTCCTGTTGGCGTTATCTGTTGAGTGTAAGGTTATTCGTACTTCTGGTGGTGATTCCCAATTGAGTGTTGATGATCCTCAGAGAGTTAAGTTTTTCTCCTGAACAGATGCTCACAAGCAGATGATGAACAAAATATCACCTAAATAAGATTCTAACCACTTAGGTCTAACTATCAGATGAACAATCACTTAGATTATCAAGAAACCACTAATTGATCTAGTAGAAACCAATGATGATCAAGAAATGATGATGAATCAATAATCCTGATTATCTATCAATGTTCTAACAAACATGATCGTAATTTCGGACAGACAATCAAATCAATACCAATAAATGAGACAGAGAAGAAAGCAGGAAATCAAGAACACACAGTTTATAGTGGTTCAGACTTAAATCAGTGTGCTACACAAGAAGTGTGCTACACACAGTTAACAAACTGATTTGAACTTAATCCACTCTTTCTCTTGTTAGCAGTGTGCTACACAAGAAGGGAATCCACTAGATCACTTCGGATCACATTACAACAGATAGAGTTTTCAGGCTCTCTCTTCAACCTTTACACATAATCAGTTCATACCAAATCTAATAACAACCTGATCCCCTCAGGATCCTTCAAAGCATAATCAATCACAAACTATTGTAAACACAAACTCACAGAGACCAAAGATATAATCGTTATCTTCGACATTAGTTTCTTGTAGAACACAATCTTGAATTTGCAGTTTCTTGAAGGAAGATAGAGAGATAGATAGAGATAGAGAGAGAGAGAGAGAGAGAGAGAGAGAGAGAGAGAGAGAGAGAGAGCTTGAGAGCACTTTTGATTCTTGCTTGAGAATATTGGAAAATGAATTCGATTAACCTCTCCCTCAGTAGTCTCGGGCCTTTTATAGGCAAGATTGGTGGATTGCTCTCTAATAAATCCCCAATTTTCTTTCCAGAAGTCCAACAGTTGACTTTGGAAGTTTCAGACCAGACGTCAACAAAGTATTCTTCAGCAGATACATTTCTCAACAGATAACCTCAGAAGACTATCTATATCAGATACTTGTCTGAACTAGCACTGACTATCTATCAACTTCTTTGAACCAATCTGACAACTGATCTGATCAGAAGCATTGACTTTCTTTTATCCTCTTAAAACAATCTAACAACTGATCCGACCACAACCAGGACTGATGCTCATAGATTTCCTACACAGACGAAAGAAACCACAGAACCCAGAAGACTTATCCGACCCAAACCAACTGTTCTATCCAGAACTTTTACGGTTATGATTTATACTATCTGATAGAGTACCTGCAGACTATCAAAACACTTCATTCAAAAAGTTAGTACTCCTTTGATTTATCAAATTCAGTAATACACTAAAACAGCTACCCGTATGTCTTCATCCAGCTCATTCTCTACACCAACACTCTACATCAACACTTCTCATCCACTGTATTTACACTTCCAGAATCACATTCCCATAATTCCTCATCTCAACATTTCATCGCTTCATCACTTCGTCACTTCATCACTTCACCACTTCATCACTTCATCAACTAGTTATTAAGAACACCATTCACCATCAACACAAAGCATCATCTTCAAACACCAACAGACCAATAATTCCATCGCCACCTACACCTATGCACATAACAAGATAATATGACTTATGTTGTTTTTAGAACTATTTGATTTCCTCCATACTGTGGTTTTGTGTTTTGGATGGACAAAGGCCATATTTTTTCATGACATTCTAGGTGAGACTTGTGTTTAGGGTGAAATATGTATGATTCAGACTTGTGTTTGTCTTCATCTTCGACGTTGTTTGTTGTATATTTCATATGTATTTTGATTCAAATACTTATCCTTGAGCTTTATGATATATTTTTATGTTTTAATATGTTAAAATAACATAAAGAAAGAAAAGGCGATCGTAGCGCAACAAAAATGGAAGCCAGCAGAGTCTGGAGTGCGAAGATAGAGCCCCAATAAGTAATCGAGTTTTTCCATCCAAAAGATATGGGCACAATGTAATGTGGCGCCCAAGCACAATGCTTTTTTTTCCAGCCACCCTTAACTAGTTTCAACTCCAAAGCTCCCGAGCGCTTTATACAAGCGGCCCGGGTGTATTTTCCAAGAATCCCTCACGTCTTGAAGCCTATAAATACCTCTTTTGAGCCCCAAAATCAAATCATCCGAGGATATAACACCACACAACACAAAAACAAGGGTTGTGGGGAGATTGAGTGAGGCGATGACACATACAAAGACGAATCAAGTGACGACAAGATTCTCAGACGGATCGTCATGAATCTCCTCTCTCGATCGGTTTAGAGTTCCTTTACTTAAATGTTTTGCCATTTGTATCAAGATGATTTGTATGCACATTACGTGTTTGATGAATTGTCTTGCCCATCGAATCATGAGCTAAACCTTTATTTAGGGTTATGATGTAGTTGGATGATTGTATGTATGACACTTTGAGGTTTTTATCTGGTCTTTGATTGTTTTATGGTTATGGTTTATGATTGTGCATATGCTTTAGCGGTTTGATCATCCATTAGATGATTCGTGACATTAATTAATTTCGAGAGGAGATTTTCGTGTCAAGTCCCGACCACTTACCCACATATTGAATGCTACATCGAGAGATCATTGGCGTGGCATGCGAGATTACATTAGGAAACCCATAGAACTTTATGCTTTCTAACAACACGATGGCCTCTCACCGAGAGGTGATAGAGACGACGTTTAGTTGGGCGTAATTTAGGGCTCGAGAGAGTTTAGATTATAATTTTGGGAAACCAATCTATAACCAAGTTTCATGATCGACTAGATGATACAACATAGTGACTAGATCAATCGAAAACGAAATCATAACCCTACCTCATCACATATATATCGATCTTTTACATCGTTGCGTGTGAGTCATTTAGTTTAGTTATACATCATTAGCTTTACATAATGAAACCGTCACCTTCAGATCGTTTGACCTGAGGAAAAATTATTAATACTTTGATCGCTAAAGTTAAGTCCTCGTGGGATGATAACTCTTATACTCATCTTATTACTTGCAAACGACACGTACACTTGTATTAATTCATGATAGACTACGGCGCAAATAAGTTTTTGGCGCCGTTGTCGGAGACTTAATCTCTGCTATCGGAGTCAATAGTTTCCACGTGCTTAAACAGTTTTTTTTTTGTGTCTTTGTTTTCTACCTTTTCTCTATTCCTTGCAATCTATTGAAGTTGACTTGTGTGCTTGTGCTTTCATGGGTGATCCCTCTCGTGTGTGCAATGTTTGCCTCGTGGTCTATTACCACCTCTCTACCCAGAGATTAAACGAACATTGAGGCAAAACCGCAAACAACAAAAAGGTTCCTCTCGCATATCATTATCTTCAATGGATGCACAAGGTCTTGAAAATCAACTTTCGGAGGAAGCGGCACATCGTAATGCTCCCCAACCTCCAATTCTATCGATGAATATGCAAGTTAAAATTTAAGCGGCTTTTCCAGTAGCAGTTCAAGTGGTTCTTGTGGGAGTCAATCACGGTGGACCGACCATGCCTTTCATGAAGGAGCAAGCCCTGTTGAAGGTCCTCAATGAATACAACGTCATTGTAACCCCGACCATAGATGCTCAAAATTTTGAGATCAAGCCCTCGCTTATCAATATGAACCAAGGCAAGCCGGTCAGTGGACATCCTAGTGAGTGCCCGAACAATCACTACAAGAAAAGTGTTTATGTGACACGGACGAGGATGATGGCTTTACAAAGCCGTCACGAGATGATGTCTTTTTGTGATGGATAAGTAAAACCATCACCAAAGCTATATTTTTCTGTGATGGAACAAAAAACCATCACCAAAAATCATTTGTGATAGATAGTACCATCATATATGTTTATTATTTTAGGGTTAAGAAATTTTTTAACGTCAAAATGAAAATATATTTCGTGACTTTTTTTACCGTCACAAAAGACCAATATTGATAACGGCTTTCAGTTTCTATCACATAATTCTAAATTATTTTGTGATGGCTTAATATAAAGCCGTCACAAAACCTATTTATAAATATATTTTTTTGACTAAGTTTTTTATATTAATATATAAAATAATTTCAAAATATTTTTTCGGATATAAGAATTGTTAAAAAATAATTTATTATTTGAAAGTTATGATGCAATCAAATTTCATAAATCAAATGATAATAAATATTTTGATAGTAGAATCAAGTCACAAAATCTAACTTGTCTCAATGGTTTTCAGTGAAGTTTATATTCGAGAGGTCATGGGTTTGAATCCCACCATGCGTAAATATATTAGTTTGGTAGGCCATTAAGGTTAGAAGGCCGGAGGCCACTGGTGTCGGAGTGGGGGTGGTCGTCCGTAGGTCACTAGTGCCAAAGACGGGGTGGATGGTCGATCGATAACCAACTATTAATTTGAAATTAATTTTAACTCTTCGGTGATGGTCTTTACTATCACCAAAAATTTTTAGTGATGGCTTCGTATAAGTGATAACTTTGGCCATCAAACAATATTTACATCATTTGTGATGGTTTATGTCATCACGTAAAGACTCTGTGATGGAAAAGCCGTCACGAAAAACCTCTTGTGACAAGCTCATACGTGATGAAGCGCATGATGACTAAAGCAGTCACCAAAACCGTTTATGATGACTTTTTTGCATTAAGTGAGGGCAGTCAGTTATCACATATGAACAATTTTCTAGTAATTATTTGGCAAAATTCCTCATACGAGCCAATAAAATCGAAGTAAATGGTGTGAGATTGCGCCACTTGTTAATGTAGTCTAGTCTGCTTTCTGGTCTCCTTACGTTGTAACAAGCGGTGGAAGGATCAAATAGGGTTCTGGAAGTGGGTGAGAGTCTAACATTTTCCTTAATAGTCTCAACGGGGGAGACCGTCTAATCTAGAAAGCCTTTCGTTAATCAGAGGAGGCTATCCAACTCCTCCTCTTTCCCTTCTCTCTAAAGGGGAAGGCATCGGAGTGACTCCTCAACTTACCTCTGGCCTCCATCTAGATGTGGACTGACATGGCTTAGAAATTCTTGGCAAAATCCTTCTCTCCCGCTAAATCTGCAAAGCTCCGGACGAACATCACTTCCTTTGCACTATATGACACGGAGACTCTTCATGAGGCATGGGAGAGGTTCTAGGATTTGCTCAAAAGGTGCCCTCATCATAGGCTACCCGAATGGATGCAAATGGAGAGTTTGTTCAAGGGACTCCATCACAAGTTTTTGGGCATCCCTTGATGTGTGGACAAAGATTATTCATAAACCTTGACTATAGGAAGGTGTGTGATTTGCTTGATTCCATGACGGATAGCTCCTATCAATGGCCGGGCGAGATATAAGTTCATAAGCAGGCACCGGGTATGCTAAAGCTTGACACGATGACATCCGTCATGAAGCAACTTGATGCACTCACAAAACAATTTAGTGCCCTCACGGCTAGTTCCTTGAGCACAGAAGTCAATGCCATTCAAGCACCTCCGTCGTCTTATATGTGACATGTGTGGAGGACCTCATGGGAGTACCAAATGTCACTTGCATGCTCATATGATGCAAGATCAATCTATGGAGGAAGTGGCATATAGGGAAGGATACATGCGACCCCCAAAAGGTGGCAACAACTTCTACAATCCAAAAAATGTTAGAAACCATCCGAGTATCTCTTGAAAAAATGACGAATCCTCTCTTTTACCTCCCAGATTCAATCCAAATCCTCCTCAATCGCCAAAATCCAACCTGTAAGATGTCTTAACTATGTACATAGCTATGAAGGATGAGAACTTTCAAAGGCATGAGATCATCGTGCAAAACCATGGGACCACTATGAAGAACTTGGAGACACAAGTGGGCCAAATAGCAACACTTTCGACTAATCGCCCTCATGGCCAACTTCCAAGTACCATGGAGATGAACCCTATTGAACATGTTAAAGCGGTTGCAACAAGGAGTGGGAAAGAACTCAAGGATCCCGAGGGTTTGAGGGGTGACAAAGGGAAGCAAGTGGTTGAAGACCATGAGAAATCAGGGAGAGTGAACTGGTTGATCAATCTCAAGTCACTTCTAAACTCTTTTTGGATAAGCAATTTGGCAAGCACAACCGATTCCTCAACCGGTATGTGCTTAAAATTCCTTATCCTCAATGGTTCTACAAGCACAAGTTGGACAAGCGATTTGAGAAATTCTTGGATGTGCTTTGGAGGTTTCACATCAACATACTGTTTGTGGATGCCTTGGCTTAAATGCCTTCATATGCAAAATTCATGAAGGATATTTTGGCTAAGAAGCGAAAACTTGAGGATCTTGAGAACATCAAGATTAATGAAGAATGTAGCACCATCATACAACAGAAATTCCCTCAAAAGCTTATAGACCCTGAGAGTTTCACCATCCCATGCACTATCGGGAAGATTAATGTTGATAAGGTTGTATGTGATTTGGCCGTTTTGATTAACTTGATGCCTTATTCTTTTTGTAGGAAGCTTGGATTAGAGTATTTAAAGTCAACTCATATGACGTTATAAATGGCGGATCGTTCCTTTACTTGCCCGAGAGGTGTGCTTGGGGATGTGTTCTTAAAGGTCAATCAATTCCTATTCGCCATGGATTTTGTGATCTTGGACATGAAGGAAGATGATAATGTGCCTATTATCTTCGGGACACCATTCTTAGCAACCGGAGGGGCATTCATCGATGTTAGAAGTGGAGAATTGAAGCTCTGGGTTGAAGGGGAGGAAGCTACCTTCAAGGTATTCAAGGCGTTCAATGCATTAAGCGATCATGATTCATGCTATAAGATTGCGGTATTTGATGACAAACCGACGGAGAATGTAGTAGACTCAATACTACGAAGTGAGGTAACACATTCTTTAGATGAGCTTGAGGCTTGTCTTGAAGGTATGAGCTCTACCTCTGATGACTTTGTTTCTAACAATGCTATGTCCAATGACCTTGATAAGTCCCTTGAAGTTATAATAAAGGAACAACATCAAGTCATTGAGATATTACTGAAAGATATCGAGGAGGTAGAGTCATCTAATGTGTGTTTGAAAAAACAAAATGAAAACCTAACGTTGAAAAATGATGATTTGGAAAAGAGGTTCAAGATCTCAAGGGAAAACTATCACCAAGTGCATTTAACGTACCCTTAGTCATACAAATGAAGACATGATCTTGTGGAACCAACATTTCACGTGTTTTGACAAGAAAAAGACTCCCAAACACTCGTCATTCCCTTGGTAAGGGTTATCATGATGCATTTGCTCTTTTCTCGATTGTGGGTACGATGATGTTTTGGAAAACCCTCACGGATCGTGCAAGGCATGTATTGAAAAGCGACTTCTAGAAGGAATATAGCTATATGATTCCCTAGATCTAGGGAATCATATAGCTCCAATTAAGAAGGAATATTGAAGGTTTGGATACCTAAGTCATGCATTTACCGTGAGAATTCAAAGCCGGGATGAAGATTTCAAAATGTTGGGTCGAGGATGTTAAACCAAGCGCTACTTGGGAGGCAACCCAAAGGGAGTTTTCTTACATTCTTAAGCTCATGTTGTGTTTTTTTTTTTTTTATGTTTTGTAGGTAGCATTTCGAACAATGGAAGCTCATAACAAAGGTTGTTATAGTAACTTCAAATGTGCTCTCGGATGGTCGACGAATGGTATCATGAACGAATAAACAAAAATGTCCAAATACAAAATGATGACAACACCTACATGAGTCGGGGCATGTTCCAAAATTGAGACCGAAGCTATATTTGAACACCTTCGAGTGTTGACAACCACATAAGGTGAGCTCACTCCAACTCTTCTTCCCTTAAATTCAATCTTTTCTTTTTCTTGCATTAGGGACAATGCTTGAAACAAACTTTGGGGAGGGAGTTGGAGTTACGTTGTGTTGTGTTAGCATGTGAATCGTTGACGTTTATCATGGCTTGTTTCATTTTGAGTTTGTTGGATCAAAGTCCTAAGAAATTGATGATGAGCAAAATAGCTTCTAAGGAGTCACTAAGACAGCAAAGGTTCTAACTCAAAGGACAAGAGGGTATAAATCAGTAAGTCAACAAAGTGCAAATATGGACATCAGCAAAGTGCAGCTTGACTGGTTGGACACTTCTTGTCTGAAGGGTGAACCAAAACAGCAGAGTGAGTTCCAGATTACCCAGAAATGATCAAGTTATGTCGCAAGAATAAGTTATTCTAATATTAAAGGCTAATTGTTCTTCTGGCAATTGGAGCAGCAGAGATCAGTACAAGACAAAAATCCTGCATCACTGTGTTGAGTTAAGAGAGAAATCAAGCTAGCTGAACAAGTGCAACATAAAAAATTTCTCAGAGGCTCACAAACACTTGAAGAAGGTGTCCTGACTGGAGGCTAAGTGATTTGGTGCAGAAATCAAGAGAGCTCTTTGATACCATATTATAACGCCCCGGCCAAATCCTTGCTACCGGATCGTCACCAAGAATCGCTCGCCAGGCTGATAACTAGCCCCACAGGCCAACACTAGTCCTTTTAGTGTGCTTTGGCCTCACTCGCGCACACCCTGGGAAAACTTCCCAGGAGGTCACCCATCGGCTACCAAAAAGGAAGGTGCACCTTGTTGGTATAGGTAGTACTATCAAACCATTTAAGCATTTCCTTGGGGTATTACATACACCCCCACTTAAAGAACGCAATGCCCTCGTTGCAACTTCAAGCACGATACACAGCCCCAGAACCTTCCCCCACTAGATGGCTGACCTGGACCTCTTGTCCACAGGTGCAGCACGCGGTCGCAGGGTTGCTCTGATACCATACTGTAACGCCCCGGCCAAATCCTTGCTACCGGATCGTCACTAAGAACTGCTCGCCAGGCTGACAACTGGCCCCACAGACCAACACTAGTCATTTCAGTGCGCTTTGGCCTCACTCGCGCACACCCTGGGAAAACTTCCCAGGAGGTCACCCATCCCAGTATTACTCCACGTTAAGCATGCTTAACCGCGGAGTTCTAAAGTGATGGGCTACCGAAAAACAAGGTGCACAATTATTACGCCTAGAAGATTGAAATGAGCCTAGAAATAGGGGGGAGGGGGGGCCCGAATAGGCTAATTAATTCGTTTAGATCTTAATGAGTCCAATTTCTTCACCCTGCTGTAGGCAATAGAGTAACTCTACTGACTGAGTGGCATGCCTGTCGCAAGGCGGTCAAATTAAAATATTTTATGCTTACTCGCACTTTAGACTTATTCTAATTAAAATGCAGTAGTTGAAAAAAGGATCAAACGCACAGCGATGGTTTGTGCAATTATAAAGATTGTAATGATCACGACGGAACTCTACCAACTCAATGAAGAGTGGTAAATTGGGGGGAGGGTTATTTTTAACTAATTGAACTAAATAAGTTAATGAGAGATTAAAATAAAATAATCTAAACTTATAGAAGAAATGGATTGAGATATTTTCTTATGTGATAAAGTGTAGGAAAGTCAATTAACTACGTTCAAACTTTTTAGGATCAATCTTGGATGGATATCAAATAGATTCGTTGTTTAGATAGGTATGGTCATGACACCTTTGGGCATAAAGTATCATATTCGCTTAACTATTAATTATCAATAAGCTTGTATAATTAACCAATCTATTTATTCCTAACATACCAATGAGCTCCTATATGTCAAAAATAAATAAATTGAATAAAAGCAAGAGAATTTACCAAACATGAACATAAATAGCAATGAGCTTAAACTACCATGTACACATGTAATCAATCAATAGCATCATGACAATGAGCTTAAATCATGAATTTTTATTTTGCTACCAATCTAATCACTTAGCACGATTAATAGCTAGGTTATGATATAAACAGGTGATCTATCTAATTGATTTCATAACATATTGATAACTAAGATCGGATTTCATGCATCAATCATCATATATGAATCTGATTTCGGTGGTCTAATTCATCTCATGATCCATATTAGATAGAGTTCCATTATCTATCCCTAATATGTGTTTACTCGCTCATTATCATGAACATCATCACAAAAGGCATCATCACATCAATAAACTGAAATGAATCAGAGAAAGAAGGATAATACAGTATTGTAAATGAAGATCTGACGATGAATTAAATAGATCTAAAACCTTACACCACGATCCAAACTCCAATGGGTAGAAATATGTAAATCTAAATCTAGAGTTTTGAGAAAATGAAAAAGAAACTCTAGAAACGAATATTAGACGACGTAAAAAAACCAAAGAAAAAACACGGATATTTATAGAAAAACCCAAAACACATTCAAAATTCAAACGAAAACAACTATAAACTAGAATGTTGACTCTTGTAACGGCCATGCAACGACCGTTACAAGGCCGTAACGATCGTTATAGGCTCGAGCTGGTTCAAAATCTTTGAAGTTTTAAACTATAACTGCCGTTACCAATGACTTGTAATGGTCGTCACACAAGTTTAATGTCCAAGAACTAAATTCCAAGCTTGTAATGGGCGTGACAGTGATCAAGGGAGGTCGTTACAACTCCAAAACGTATCCATTTGACATTGAAACGACTCCAAACGACCACAAACACATCCACAAAGGATTAATACATCAAATCACCATCTTGGATAGTATAAATCAGCATAAAAACACGTGCAAGAACTCGTCCAAAGCTTCATCTTCATATCATCTTCCATCGTGACCACTCAAAATCAAATCAATGATCCAAGCACCGTCTTTTCATGATCAAAATCTGCCACAAAAATACACAAATAGCAGTATCCAAGTCCAACGACCCAAACTAAACTAAAAACAAAATATAAAGGACACAAACACGACAAAACACTAGGTTTAACATGAATAAAATACATGTGTTTACACACACATCACTCAATATAGTAACAGGTTCACTAAGTTTTTTATTGTTTATCCTTCCTATGTGACAATGATTTTCTTAATCTATTTCAGTTATCTATGTCAAGAGCAAATAATATCAATGAGCATGCAAAAAAAGTAAAGACACACAGGATTTATAGTGGTTCTGACAGTAGAGTCCAATTGAACTCTAAAGTATACGTCCACTCTTCCCTTAGAGGTCACTGTGACCAACCAGAGGCATTTCACTATGTTTGGGATTTTTGGTTGACCCTTAACCTTCTTACAGAGTACACAAGTGGTGCAGTCTATGCACTGTACGCCTTCTCACAGTTCTCCGACCAAACAAACTTCGTATTCTTCCTCATAAGGCTAGTCAAAGGCATGGCCAACTTTGAAAAATCCTCCATAAACCGACGGTAGTAACCTGCCAACCCCAGAAAACTTCTGATCTCTATCACACTTGTAGGCCTAGCCCACTCCAACACTGCTTCGATCTTTTTCAGATCGACCTTAATACCTTCTCCCGAGATCACATGTCCCAAGAAGGCAACTTCTTCCAGCCAGAACTCGTACTTCTTGAGTTTCCCATAAAGCTGGTTTTCTCTAAGGGTTTGCAGGGCAATTCGAAGGTGATTCTCGTGATCTTGT
>JAOVYX010000979.1:0-13094 GCA_035668315.1 Drosera spatulata | reverse complement strand
TGCCTCCGTCTCCGCCCCCTCCCTCTCAATCAACCACCTCAACACCTCCCCCACCCTCGCCCCCTTCTCAACCAACTCTCTCCCCACTGTATGCACCTTTCCCCCTCGAATCAAACACCGAGGCGGAACCGTCCCCAAATTAGGGTTTCCGTTAGGGTTTTTGGAGAGCCAATTCGGGAGATGGAACGCGGACTCGATGAGGAGGAACTCGCCGTCGGAATCGAACACGTGAACTGTCAGATCTTTGAAACGACGGGTTATGTGGAATAGAAGCCACACCACGAACCACTCGTCGTCGATGTTGTCGCCGAATCGGACACTGCCACGTAAGCACGGAACATTATCGTCATCGGAGATGGTGAGGGTGAAGGGGTCGTGTTGCCAGACGTGGTCGGCGGTGAAGGGGGCGGTGGATTCGAGGATTGCGAGGTGGAGTGAGAAGAGGGAGGAAGGGGAGAGGGTGGTGGAGGAGTCGGGGAAGATGGAGAAGAAGACGGTGTCGTCTGGGAGGACGGTGCTGGCGGCGGCGGCGGAGAAGAGAGTTTCCATGGTGGTGGCGGCGGCGCTTGTGGGAGGGTTCCGGTGGTGTGTGGAAGGTTTCAGTGTGGCCTGGAAAGTTATTAACACGTATTTTGATTACTAGTTTTCTTCTTATCGTTGACCATGAAGTATGATCGTCTCTGGCAACCATTCACGTAGGAAGACACATAACCTGCTTTCTTCAAATAAAATTATAACTATTTTATTTATCATGATAATTTATATGTATTGATTTTTATTATATTTATTTTTAGTGATTGTGTGAAAAAAAAAATTAATAATGAGATGAATTAAAATGATGTAAAATAAACGTGTTTTGATAATTTTATAGAATTTTTTTTTCAAACGGTTATTGTAATTTGCATAGAACATCCCAAAATGTGAAGTGTTGTAATCTTGTTGTGAGGAAGGGAGTATTACGATTAATATTTGACTAAAATTTGCCTAAAACAAAGGTTGATTGTTTTGCGATGTCGGTCAAAGTTTGTTTCTACAAACTCCTAAATCAAATCGTTATATTTTTTGTGGGATGATTGGAATATCTCGTTTTTCTTATATTTTGTATGCGACGGGTTCATGTGATTCCATTACTTCGCTTTGCGTTATATCAAACGTTATAATGCACGTGTTGAAGTGAACTTAATGCTGATGATAGTTTAGGCTCATTGTATTAGCAACAAAATGAAAATCTCAAAATACATGTTGGATAGTAATGGATGCCTTATTGTTTGAAATGATATGTGAGGTATGAGGGAATACAAGTCTAGATTTAGCCGAAGAGTTAATCTGTATGTACAGTGAAGAAACTGTACTAATCTATCTATCCAATGTATATATCTACGACTCCAGAACCAACAAGAAGTTCCTGGCTTCAGTCTTCAGCTTGCTTAACGGTACTCATACACGAGATGATTCCTTGTTGCGCCAATCTTCGATGACAGCTCGAAGCGTATGGTTAGGGATGAGTTGCGTATGATCCAGCTTCAAGTTTGTCACGGGCGAGGAATCGTTGCCCGTCTTCAGCCACTCTTGTATCGCTTCGAGTTCATATGAAAATCCATCTGCTGCGACGTGTGGATTCTGCATCACCTCCTGTAAACATAACATAGTTTCCTCATAAATCATCTCAGGTTCGCTTATTTTGATAAATGCTGCGAGAATGGTCAAATCTCCAAGAGAACGTGACGTACCTGGAATATTGGGCAACGGAAAATACTAGGAACATTGGCATCCTCCATATGCTCTCTCCTTACGATAAACTCATCCACATTTTTCCTCGCACTGTCGATTTCCTTCATCATAGAACCCATAATCAAGGTTCTCTGAAGCCCCGCATTATCAAGGGACAAGCATTTCATCGCCATGTTCACCAAGGCTACAGCTAGACCCGGCGGCCAATTTCCAGCACTGTCATCCAAAGCACCCAAGATCGCTGCCTTGTCACCCATCATCTCCTCCCATTCAAGCCTATCCCAGTTCCTTCCGCAAAGAAGCTCAAGAAGAAGGGTCCCGAAAGCTTGGACATCCGCTTGCACGTCCAGCTCATCACAGCAAGGAGAGAGGTCAAAGGCATTGATCTTGGCTTGAAAATTAGTGTCAAGGAGAATGTTTGATGGGGTGAGGCTTCCATGGATGATGGGTTGTGGCTTGGATTCGTGGAGGAAGCTGATGCCAGAACAAATCTGTGCAGCTATGTCAACGCGATGGTGCCATCTTAGTGTCCTGCTTCTCCTTGTAAACAAGGTGTCCCTTAAGCAACCGTTTTGCAGGTATTCAAAAACAAAGCATTTTAGCTCGGAGCAGAATCCTATCAAGGCGGTGACGTTTGGATGCCGGATGCTCACAAGGAGACTCACCTGCATAAAATACACCCTCAGGGACCACAATTTCAGGACCACTAAACATAAATCGCTGACATGATCTAATTGAATCCAACTATAGTTATGTTGTTAGCTCGTTGAAGAATCTTTTTGGCTACTTATTTTTGGTTTCTGCTATCTTGTGACAGGCTCAACAGTACGAAATACTGTCATAACTGTTTTAGAATATAAACATTACGCATCACCTTAGCTTGAAAAACCTCTTCAGGTAGCTCGACGTTCGGATTTGGCATCACGACAGCAACAGGTGTATGGTTGATCTTTCCTTTATAAACACTAGTCCAATCACCACTGCCCTTCAATCTATTCCTCGTGACGAAGTCATCTGTTGCTACCCTTGAGCACATGAAGGGTTTATTTAGAACGAAGCAGTTCAGTCATTACAAAACTTGATTCAGGATAAAACAACGAGTACCTGATTTCGTTAGCGTTGAATTCCTTGTAATTGCAGTTGAAAACCTGACTCATTCTATACGTAGCCATTCCATTGGCGTCCTTTTCTTTGCAGAACTCGATCCTTCTCTGAAGGATGTCTCTCTGCTTCCTGAGCTCCTCTATCTCCCTGATCACGTCTGCTCTTGCCTTTACAGCCATCTCGAGCTGAGCTTCAGCACATGATTTAGCTAAAGATGAAACTTGAAGCTTGCTCGATAGCTCGTTCTGGAGCTCTGACATTGAACTTAACCTGTCCTTGCTTTCTTCAAGGTCAGCTAACACTTCATGCATCTGATCCTTGGCTTCTTCCAATTCTTTGCTAAAACTAATTCGTATTGCAACTTCATGATTTATGCGCCCTTCGAGTTCCTCTACCTGTAGATATTTATCACATGCTGTTAGTTTCAACTAGACGACACCCAAGTTCGATCTAACAGGGAACCATCCACCTTAAACCCTTTGAAGGGACCTGCAAAAAGGTCATCGACAGGCTCATTCCCAGAGATTAGTGTTTTTGCACTTATCAGGATTTGAAACCTAGACCTCACTCCTCAACAATGAAGTCATGTCCATAGCAAGCCATGATAGGAGCAAGCTGACTAGTCTTTTTCTAATGAGACATAGTTGTCGGCTCTAGGTAAAGATGTCTGAAAAAAATGGGCCAACTTCTATATCGCCTTTAGTCAGTCAAAACTTCCATGTAAAAACAAAGGGCAAATATTTAAGCATCCTACCCTCAGATTGCATAGGCAATTAGCCCATGTAGCTCTTGCTTGTCTCTCGACCTCAGCCTTAGCCTCGTCTTTCTTCAGTTGGATCAACTTTTGCGCTTCCTCTATTTGGACTTTGACATCTGCAAGTTTCTCCCTGTCATTCTGAAGTTCACAATTCAAAGTTTCAGCGAATCAAGCGTGAAATTTTTAGTGTGACGCACAAAATCCCCTGTGTTTCAATAACAGATGCAACATGAGCATACTCGAGTTGGATATAATATACTTTTACTATCTTCTTTACACATTTGCCATAACCAGATTGAATATGATCTCTAAATTCAGCATGTCAAAGCACATGAAGTTGACCAGATGTTTAGATCAATTTCAAACAGGAATACTGGTTCAGTATAGTCCAAGTGTACCTTGACCAATTCTCTTATTGTGCTTGGTTCCAGTGGACTAGGATCCAATGCCACATTTTCGTCTGCATCGTCGTCGTCTTTCATCTCCAAAAGTTGATGGAAGTATTCTTCGATTTCTTGAGCATAGAATTCCCACTTATTCTTTGGACTTGGTGAATCGATGCTCCTTGGCGATATAGAAGATGGCGAGGTTGGACTTCTCCCATTAGCTAATACCTTTCCCAGCCAACTCCTTAAATTGTTCTTCTGCTTCAAACTCGCGCCTTGCTCGTCCTCCATCATTCCTTCATCTTTTTCTTCCTTGAGGACAACTAACTTACCTCCACATAGTATGTAGAGATCACAAAAGTTTGGCTTGTTTTGATGAACATAGAATGATCCACTGATGGCGCTTTTTGACCTCCTAAGAATTCCAACAAGATTAATAAGCCACCATCATTAAGAAACACTGATCATGTAAAGAGACTGTAATGCTGTTGGTTGATTATAGTCTACCGCCACGCTGTATGCTCAAGACTATCAGCATAGACTACCGTTACAGAGCATTGAATTAGATTAAAACAAGAACAGAACGACAAGGCTAGCTAAAGAAATAAAAGGGGATGGCCGATACCCGGATGAGAGTTTCATGGATGTCATCGTCATAACCAGTTTTGTGATCCTATGTTCCATGATCAACTCTACCATGGAATTATGAATTGGCTCCTCAAACTTTTGGATCTTATAAATCTCAGCTTTAACCTGTCAAATTTTCAAGTTATATTGGGTATCAATCATCTTGGAAATTCTAGCTTCAACTCCTAGCAAGATACGAGAAAACATTAGTATGGCGAGAAGATAAAACTGACCTTGCCGCAGGTGGCGATATACTTGGACAGCATCTTGTCTGTCTTCTCTTTCTCAAGCTTCCTCAAAAGTTCCAATTTCTCTTCGCTCACTGCACTTGCTGGTAGCTTCCCGACTTCAAAACAAAGATTGAACGAGCCACATGTCAATCACTTGAACATACTCAGAACAAGTATATTTGCTACAGAATCCAGCAAAAAACTACGGAATGATCATGAGACAAAACCGAAGCTCCGACTACAACCAATAACCAATGTCAGGAAATCAATGATCTATTCTAAGTGTTCCAAGGCTTCCTACATAGCTAAACCACTAAACTTCCATAACTCATATAGTCATATCAAATCTCAAACTCTACTTGCCACGACGAGAAACCACCACAAACATAACCGCACCATTAACTTACACGGCGTATGGACAAACTCCATCGAATTCGAAGCATCAGCATGAAGGATCACAATGGTGATGGGATGAGAACCCCACTTCTTGACCACCCATTCCAACGTCAACACACCCTCATTCACATCGCTCCCAACCGCGACGTACACCTTCTCGTGCGCCTGCAAATCGACGATCGCCATTCTCACCAATCAACCACTCACCAATCCAATCATCTTCAATCCAAAACCCTCATCCTCGTTGATCAACACCAAGAGATTCGATTTTCATCCGCAGATACACATTAAATTTGACCCTCATCAATACCCACAAGTCAAAATCTCGATTTTCACCTCTGGGAATCGAATTCAGTGATACCCATCAAAGGGAAGTTTCATTCAAAGCATAAATATTCGCTTTGCAAACGATCAGATTATGGAGATTGGTTCCCTGCCCAGTTCGATTGAAGCAAAAGGGTATTCTATGATGAGTCAAGGTTGTAGTTTTGTGGGGGAATGAGAAGATGAGTTGGAGTGGGATTTAGAGCAGAGGAGACGAGACATTTGTACTTGTCGTTGTTATTATCGTATATATTTATGGGTGAAAATTATTTTAAAATTATTTTTATTTTTAAAATTTTTAATTATTTGATTTTTATTATCTATTTATTTGTAACAATACATAATATTAATATTATATTTTTTAAATATTTATATGAAAATGAAAATTGCTAATCCCTTGAACTCAACCCCGTCCCATCCTTTTTTTCTTTTCATTTTTTAAATTATTCTTTCTTATATAATATTTGAAATAGTTTATAATTTTTAATATATATATATATATATCAAATATTAAAAATAAATATATATTTAAATATACATATTAATATCTATAAAATAAGACTAATATTGAATATAAAAAATATATTTCATAAAAATTTGAAATATATCAAATTATAATATTGTCAAGACTAATATGTGATAATTATCAATAATTCTTATTCGTGCCTTCGACAACAGTTTCAACTTCATCTTTATCAGATTATAATATTGTCAATTTTTTCAACTTCCCATATATCATTCTTCACTTTATTTTGATTTGTATTCATTTTCTTCAAATTTTTTCGGATTTCAATCTTGTCAGTCTTTTCAGATTTTAATCTTATCAACTTTTTCAGATTCTGATTTCATCAACTTTTTCATATTTTTTCAATTTTTTCGAATTTCAATCTTGTCAGATTTTTCAGATTCTGATCTTATCAGTTTTTTCAGATTCCGATTTTGAAATTTTTTCATATTTCTTTAACTTTTTTGTCAGTTTTTTCAAACATTTTCTTTGGATTTTTTTTACATTCAATTTGTCCTATATATATCTTCATTCATTTCATTTTTATCCATCATAACTCATTTGATCTCATCTAACTCAAACAACACTAATCAGAGTGTGTTTCATAAACGTCGTTACAAATATGATCAATTTCAGCTCTTTATTTTCGGATTCTAGGTCTAATGTTGTATTGTATACATTCGATGCAAATATTTCGACTTATTTTACTCATTTTTTATTGAGGTTCCCTCCAATTGAAGTCCAGGAACGTCGTAAAATAGCTATTATCTATGTTGAAAATCACTTTATTCAACTATTTCTACATCCTTATTATCCTATACCTTTAATCCCGAGATGATGGTGGAAGAACGCATCCGATGCAGCTCAAGGATAGGCCGATAGTTATGTAGTTCGTCTTCAACTATGGAATGAAGTGATGAACATCAATCCATGTGATAGATAATATTTTGGAGGAACGATTAAATAAGATAAAATTTATATGTGTTTAAGTATTATTAATATGTATTTATTCATAATATAATGAAATTTTTTTAATATTCAATATTGATCTTATTTTGTAGATATTGATATATAGAGCTCAAAGAGATATATATTTTTTTAATATTTAATATATATATATATATATATATTAAATATTAAAAAATAATTTTAAATATTTAAAAAATTAGAAATTAAAAACAAAAAGAAATGGACCAATGGGCGGATGAGTTCGGTGCGATTAGCATTGTCCTATGAAAATGGTGAGTTTTGGGTTGGGGAGGTTTTTTAATTGACCTTTTGTGAAAAGGATTGGAGAATTGTTGGACCTCTCCTTTGTATGACTCTGATCTGTTCTAGGTACTTTGACCAATAACCTTACGAAACCGACCTTATGAATGTTTAATCTTATTAATTGATTAATGGCAGTGATGATCTAAGTATCTACTGATAAGATTCTCAAATGATCATAGAAAAATACTCCGTATAAATTTGTCTACTTAACGTGTAAATTTAGAAATGATCAAGTTAGAATTTGACTTACCAGACCTATTACAATGAATACTATCTTTAATCTTCACGAACTTATGATAATGGTGCATCCTAATGAGACCCTTATGCTTGTTTTTCAATCTTTAATTCAAAGCTAGTTCATTTGCTTGTATCTATTCATGTGAAGCATCTCATCATACCAACTAATCACGAAAATTTTTACGGTGGAAGATTATGTGATAATAACATTAACTCATAAGATCATACTCCATCCATTCCATACCGTTCCATAATTGTGCAATATATATGTATTTTTGTATTATTCTATATGTGTATGAATATAAGTTTTGTTTTCACATCAAATCACGTCTGATCGTTTCGTAACATGTATCAAGTTGAAGTACGTAACTTACACAACGATTAATGTTTCTCAATAAGTAAAAAACCTACGTTTGATCGTCGTTGTACGCGTGTTAAACTTTACATCGACTCGCGTGTAAAATCAAAAAATTGCAATAATTTTGGAATGGAGGGAATATCACATTGGATCTCGATATAGTATCTTTTTGACATAAGATTTATTCTATAAAACATGACATCATTGACTGATGTTGATGCCATGATCACAACAACGAAAATATATTCCGACCTGATATCATTACGTCTAGCATAGTTCATCTAATGAAATGAGCTTAGTAACTCTTTTTCAGACAAAAAAACATACTCTCTTCCTCTCATAATATAAAAAATCGGTTAATCCGATTGATGTGTATTAAATTTTTATGAAATTTGATAAAGTTATAATATATTTTGAGCGACAATGGGGTTTATTGTTGTAATGTCCCGATTTTTCATATAATAATATAAATGACGTCACTGTCGCTGAGTCCCACCACCCCAATTAGGCAAAAATTACTTAAGTAGTTTACGTACAGAAATAAATAAAATCCACTTAGACATAAACCAATAATGTTATCTAATATAGCAAAAACTCCTTATTTATTATATATTTTATTTATTCCATAATTATAATACAGTATATGCATATTAGCACCATAACATATATCACACATGTCCATCGTCTTTGCCTCCAGAAATCACAAAGAAGAGAAAAAAAACATAAAAATAGTAACTGTGAGTCATATGGGCTCAATAACGTGTCGATCCCCTTATCAGGGGTTACACGATAGAAGAAGAAAAAAAAATAAAAAGAAAATGACCACTTAGGTGCTTTGTTCCAACACTTTGAAACTATAATGTCAATTCAGCATTCATAATTATCATCTCAAAAACACAATGAAGACAGACAACAGATATCCTCAGTGTTATAATTATGTCCTTGACGAGACCTATTCAATTTTCACTTATCAAACTTTATTCAACTTTAACTAAAGGGACATTCGCGAAAAGAAATTGGTCAAATCGGAGTCCAGGGACTCCTGCAGTGAGCTTTCTTCATAACGACTGCAAATTGTCGATGAAAGAATATCACTATCAAATTACTATATTCAGCTTTATTCAATTTTAATTAAAGGGACATCCGCGAGAGGAGATCGACCAAACCGGAGCTCAGGGTCTCTTGCTGTGAGTTTTTTTGTCATACCAAAACGATCTCACAGGGTCGATGAAAGAATATCACCACAAAGTCAATATATAATAAAAAACGACAGATACAACGCTCTTTGTGTTTTATACCATGAAGTTATCTTATCAATTATGAATTTATACTTCTTTTACTCACTCATCCTCTTTATCTCAGGCATAACTCAAACACACCCTTCATCTTATCACAATACACAGCAATTGCAGTCGGTATTTTACGTCAGTCACATTTAGTGACTACGTCCAAAGATCCCAACACATATTATTATACTCACGATATAATAATATGCATCGTCACACACAATAAATCTAAACGTCACTTTTTTACATTGTTTTTCACACACACGCTCGACTTTTTCCTTATGTGTCAACAAGCAGCTTCTCCAGCACCTATAACATATTAGGATTCACATATTAATATATTTTCTTGTGAATGTTTATTCGCATTACTGAGTTAAACATATTTGTTCATATTTCGTAAAAAATCATCATAATAATATTATGAGATTATGTTGAGCTTTGTACATCCTTTGATACTTATTTTGATTATTCATGATGATGATTTTATATATTGAATATCATTAGAGGTATTTGTGAATATTTACAGTTATTTTGGGGTCAAAACGATCATTTTCGGTTCAAAAGATTCTGAGACGGCATCCTGATCTCTGGGACAGGTGTCTCGACCTCTGGAACGGGTGTTCCGCCCTCTGGAACAGGCATCCCGATCTCTGAAACGAGCGTCCCGGCCTCTAAAACAAGCTTCCTGGTCTCTGGAATGGGTGTCCCAAATTCTGTCCAAAATGATCTTTGGATGTGTTTAAATCTATAACTTTTTGCATACAATTTCAAAAATTATTCCCTAAAATTCTACATAAATTAGATTTCAGAATCTTTCCAATGAATCAAAATTTTCATCATAAAACCTTACCAGTAATAGCAGTTAATTGGTTCAACTTTATATTTTCTGCTTAGTTCAAACAGTTTGATCTTATTTTACTAATTAACTCATAACTCTCTATATACATCTTCAAATAATTATTTGTTAAATTGTTCTGAAAAGTAGAGTTGTTTTATAAGGCTTGTTTTAAGGCTTGCTTTATAAAGCCTATTATATAATTCTATATTAAGCCACAAACTCATCCATATAACTAACTTTTTTATAGGTTGACATATCCACACATTTTGATTTATATATTAAGATTAACAATTTCGAATCACGATTTATTAACTTCATTATAAACTAGACATGTGATAATTCAATATGTATTAATATCAGAATTGACCAAAGAGTGTATAATTTTTCATAAAATTTTTAATCAAGATGATCACATTCTCTTAATAACGATGAAGAATTCTCGTCGTACTTGTCTTACCACCTAGTTTCTACTCTTCTCCTCCCACGTCTCCTTCTTGTATTCTCTTACTTAATTCTAATCTTGTATGATAAAGAGTTTTTTATTTTGTGTTTGTAAGAAATTTTCAAGGAGAAGAGAGAAACTAAATTAATTAAAATAATTTAAGTGAATAATTAATGGATAATTAATTTAATTTAGATGGAGTAAAAATTGACATAAAGAAAAATAAGTGTCAAAATTAGATTTAGATCATTTTCGTATAAATACGATATTAGGATTGCATTTTAATTATACTGGGGAGGGTGACCCCACTCTTCTGGAGGAGTGGATTAGAGAATTCGAGAAGTTGTTTGCTGCTGTTCACTGTCAGGAGCACTGGTGAACAGGTATTATCCTAAGCAGTTGTAGGAGCGTAAAGAAGAAGAATTGATCACTGTACAACAGGGTGATATGATAGTGGTAGAGTATGCACAGGAGTTCACGAAACTCCTACGCTTCGTGCCAGCATTGTATCATATGGAGAAGAAGAAGAAGAGCCAATTCCGTAGGGGTCTTAATTTGAGGCTCAAATCAACTATTGTAGCCATGAAGTTTACAACCTACCAGGACATGTACGAAGCAGTGCTCAACCAGGAGCAGAGCTTCTATGAAGAAGATGAGGAATGACGTACCTTATAGGGCAACAAAAGGGGGAAACGTTTCGGCTAGTCTTCTTACTCTGGGTCCGGAAACAGCTCATCCCTATAGAGATCTTCACAGAGCAACACCTCATCCTACGATGGATCACCCAAGAGATTTCGAGGACAATCCAACCAGCAGTTTGGATCCACTTTGAGCCCGAGAGGCAGTCAGCGTACTGTCTCGGGACCGCAACGTTACCCCCTGACTTCATAGGATGTTATAAGTGCAGTAAGGAAGGGCACTTCGCCTGGGATTGTCGTTCTAGGACTATCTCCTGCTTCACCTGTGGGGAGATTGGTCATAGGAGCTACGAGTGTCCTGGGAATACACCTGTTGCTCCGACCCGTTCTAGAGGGGCCATCTCAGGATCTCGTCCGGGACCATCAAGTAAGCAAACGACGGGATCGGGCAACAGGCCAGGCGGCAGAGTGTTCATGATGGAACCATAGGCTGTACAACAAAGTGGCGCCGTCGTGACGGATAACATCCACTTATTATCTCAGTCTATTTATGTCTTATTTGACTCGGGTGCCACCCACTCGTTCATATCCACGTCGTTCATGGAAGGCCACGACATCCCAACCATCACTATGTGCACGATGATCCACATTGGGTTACCCAATGGTGACGTCGTATAGTGCACGAGTCACATCCCTTAGGCCCCAATAGTGATAGGAGGTGAAGAATTTCCAGTCGATCTGATTCAGTTCTATCTCCATCATTTCGACGTGATTTTGGGGATGGATTGGTTAGAAACACATAAGACAATCATCAACTGTGAGAGAAAACTCATTCATCTGAACAGTCCTAAAGGCGGGAAGATTGCCTTCCATGGAGAGGGCTCAAGAGCTGAACTACGGCTAGTATCGGCATTATCTGCGCAGCAACTTCTGCGTAAGGGATGTCGCGGCTACCTGTGCAGTCTCGAGACATCATCCGGGACGGGAATAGATATTTGCGCAATACTCGTTGTCAGGGAATATGCAGATGTATTTCCTGAGGACATCCCGAGAATGCCACCATGTCGAGAAATCGATTTTGACATTGACTTAATACCAGGCACAGCTTCGGTGTCTAAAGCCCCCTATACAATGGCCCCAGCGGAGCTGAAGGAGCTGAAGAAGCAGTTAGAAGAGTTACTATAAAAGGGATATATACGACCCAACGTCTCACCGTGGGGAGCACCAGTACTGTTTGTGAAGAAGAAGAACGGGAGCATGAGGTTAGGTGTCGATTATCGTGAACTTAATAAAATCACGATTAGGAATTGATACCCACTACCTCAGATTGATGATCTATTTGACTAGTTACAAGGAGCAGTCATCTATTTTAAGATCGATCTTCGGTCAGGGTATCATCAGCTATGCATTCGACGTAGCGACATTCCCAAGACGACGTTTTGCACACGTTATGGGCACTATGAATTCCTAATAATGTCTTTTGGGTTTACGAATGTTCCATCGCATTCATGGAATTGATGAAGCGAATCTTCCATCCATACCTGGATCAATTTGTAGTGGTTTTCATTGATGACATCCTAGTCTGCTCTAAAACCATACAAGATCACGAAGTACATCTACGTATAGTCCTGGAAACGTTACGAAACCATCAGCTGTACGCCAAGTTGAAGAAGTGTGAGTTCTGGTTGGAGGAAGTCACATTCGTCGGGCATGTGGTGTAATGACTTGAATTTTTAATTAATAAATGTAATGACTTGAATTTTTAATGATAGTATGTTAATTAAATTCATATAATAATAATATGTCGAATTTAAATATAAAGATATACAATTATACGTAAGTGTTAAAAATTTTATTCTCAGAATCAGATTCTGACCGAAAATATAAACTCGTTATAAAATTCTGAGAATTTTGGTGTATTCAGTTCAACAATCGGGTAAAATAATTATACCGAATTTAAATC
>JAOVYX010000978.1:721-13095 GCA_035668315.1 Drosera spatulata | reverse complement strand
TATAAATAGCTCAGCGCTAATCGACCTGCTCCACTGTAAGCTGACACATAATGATGCTAGTACCATCCCCACGTTACGATAAGACCAAAAGTATGTGATGGATACTGAGATGATTTTAATATAAGTATTAATAGCCTAGCAGAAATCAAACTTCTAACTGAACAAGCATCTTATATTAAAATCATCTCAGAAATCAAACTTCTAACTGAACAAGCAAAAAATTCATGTCAGCGTAAGTTAAAATTATAAAACGTGTGGAATCAGAAAGCATACAGAATTCGCATCTGTGTGGAGTTGGAGTATGCAGAAGGAAGTTTCCCGGTCAAGTTGTTGTTATCAACCAGCCTGCATATCCAAGAGTTCACCACTCAAATGATGAGCAAATCTTAAGTACAAAACAAACTATCAGTCCAGCATAGATGATTTCAAGTGTAAGCTTACAAGTGGAGAAGTCTGGGCAAGGTGGACAGTTCCGCGGGAAGTTCCCCATTGATAGAATTGTTATTCATATGGCTGCAGAAGACATGTGTGTCTGTCTGTTTTTCTCGAGTAGCATCAAAGTAAAAACTATATCAGGAGGAACTTCATAAGCTGAAAGATCCACTCACAGATGTTGAATACTGCTCAAGTTGGCAAAAGATAACGGTATTGGTCCAGATATGTTATTCTCATCCACTTGGAGTCTAATCAAATTTGTGAGCTTTCCAAGCTCATCGGGTAGGAATCCTGATAACCTATTTCCATTCAGAAGCCTGAATTCAAGACAATCAAACAAAAGCAGAAAAATTGTTAAGTAAACCCCTCACTTTAATGACCATGATTTAAGTCACGACAAAGCTTGATTACAGTCTGTTATCGGCCCCACCCCCACCTCCCCAAATAATTGAAAAAGGCACAGGTACGTTTATAATATATTCTTCATCTATGGCTATTGAGTCGTGTGGTTTATCTCGTAGTTAAGATTTTCCTCTCACTCAAAGACAACCAAGTTCAAAGTGGTTGTTTTAAATGAGCGATGCTCCAAAATAGTAGAAAACTGTAATAAAAGGAAACAAGAAAAAAAAAGTTGAGGAAGACACATAGAGAAGCTCCCACAATCATATATATACCCGAATCCCAGGTAGAATTCAATGATTCAACTGTTCCATCCTGATGACTGTAGAATGGTTCTCCACTTGGTAATTTGGTATAGAGGCTATAGACAAGAGAAAGTGGATCATTTCATTCTGTGAACCATCATGGTTTCTATCAATTTCTATCAAGACAGGTCGGCAATGTGAAACCTGCTCAAATCTTGGGTCAATCTACAGCAACATTTTTTGCTCCAACTCCTTTATAGCTTATACCTGTTTCCAGCTTTAAGGTGGGCACCTTCAATGGATTGCATGTTCTTACGATACTGAAACAATGAGTGGACTTTAGAGCACTCCAGCCAACGGTCAAGAATTTTAAGTCTTTACGAAAAAACTCTCAGGCTGTACGACATTATGCACAGTTTCGCTCTCAAAAGCCAAGCAGCGAGCAGAAGGTTTTGGCACTGGAACCAATTCTATGCTACTAACTGATTGATTCAAAGTGCCTCTAGAATACACGTACTCACACCTATATCGAAATCCACTTCAACTCTAGTGCTTAGTGACTGTGCAGACAACGATCAATGCCTTCTCCCACAAAAATTAGTCAGCTAGTATATAACATTTCAACTCCAATCTAACTTGATCCTTTATAGTTGTTGAGATACAAATAATTTAATAGGGCTACTACCCTCCGTTCGGACTTTTGATAGAACCGGTTCTTCGACATGGTATCATAACAAACGTGACAGTAAGGTCACGAGTTCGAATCTTGTAACTCCCAGTTATTGTTATGTTTGTATTTATGATGTTTGTGTGGTACTTTGTTTGTGTTGGGCCAATGCATTGTTCGTGCAAAGCCCAAGTGGGCTTTCATGTGAGGGGGTATTAAAGATACAAATAATATAATGAGATTACTATCATCAGTTCGGATTTTTGATAAAACTGATACCTCGACAAAAGTAGGAAAAACACCCATGTATTTTGAATTCTCAAGTCTCATCAACTTTTGGATAATAAGCATTCCATTCATATCATAACTGCTGTTAGTGCTCGAAATCGAAACTAGCCCAATGATAATTTACAGTCAATTAAAATATATAGTCTTAAAGAGAAGAGAATAACTAAAAGAGTCGAACTTACAATAATACCAATGAAGATATATTTCCTATCTCCTTAGGTATGCTACCACTTATCTGGTTCCACATGAAGTCTCTGTAAAACGGAACATGGGTAAAAAAAGACATCGGTCTCAATTACTAACAAGTACAGCGTTGCAAGTTGCAACCATATTTGACGTAATCATGTCATGCAACTCACAGTATCTGAAGATGAGCCAGCTGGCCAACCTCGGGAGCTAATGTTCCTGACAGATTCATATTCAACAGCTGCCTGGATATTAAAAACGTGCAAAGAATTTAATAGAGACGACAATAGAGTTCTATCCTCAGAATTTGATATATAGTATGATGCAAGTAGATGCTACAGAATTCAGGATGAGTGCTCATGAGAGAAGAACCTGAATCCATATGATTCAACACACACCATTCATCTTAGACAATAGAAAATAAGCGCATTTTAAAGCAGAAACCATCAGCTAAAACAAGGGAACAAGATAAAAACATACAGCTCACGCACGTGCACCTTTCCATCAGTTCCCATGGTATCGAAGCACAACACCCCTGTCCAATTAGATGTACATGGATCCCCATCACTCCAGCTTTTTAGGTGGCCGACTGGATCAATCAACCTGCTTTTAACCGACTGCAATACCGATACTGCACGAGTAACCCGCTTATTAACCCCATCCTAGCTATGGCTAGAAAATGACGATGCATAGCAAAATGGAAAGATAAAGGCAGTATCAAATATAAAGTAGCTCCGGCCATGCCATATTTACCGTCAGATCTTCCAAGAAACAAGCATCATGAAAATCATCATAAGGAAAGATACATAAGTGTGATGCTTGTAGAATTAGACATTATGGATTTTGTAATCGAGCAACAGCTGCAAGACATATAATGCCTCTAAGA
Source organism: Drosera spatulata (assembly GCA_035668315.1). Classification (NCBI taxonomy): domain Eukaryota; kingdom Viridiplantae; phylum Streptophyta; class Magnoliopsida; order Caryophyllales; family Droseraceae; genus Drosera; species Drosera spatulata. The sequence continues at coordinate 9,989 of JAOVYX010000978.1, read as the reverse complement.
AAAAACTATTCGGCAAAAGAGACAGTGGAACTCCGAGATCCTTACGAGGACAAAACATTGTAATGGAGAGGAGAAATGGAAGCAGAACCTCAATCTCTTACCAGACATAGGAACTACTAGCAGTTTGCATGCAGCGACTATCCAAAGGTAGTCATTTGCTACCACCGAGTACAGCTACTAAATATCCGCACTATGATCAATGCAAAGCTTCTTATTTCTTGGCAAGGACCGCATAAATGAACAATGTGAAACTCAACAACTATTAAGTTGTAGTTTTAAGAAAGGCATTGAAAAACAGCTACCTTGCCCGATAACTATTAACTCTATAGGTACCAACTCAAAATTAATTGACAATGAGTGGATTGACTTAGGATCTATATACGCACTTGTCATATTTAGGGGTGAGAATTCGGTAAAAACCGAAATTTTTTCGGTTTCGATTAACCGAAAAAAATTCGGTTTTTGGAAAATGAAAAATCGAAACCGAACCGAATTTGATATATTTTTTGATTTCGGTTAACCAAAATAAATTTCAGGTTTACATTTTTACCGAATAATGCAAAAAATAACAGAATTTTTGAAAAAAAATACATATTTATGTAAAATAATATAGGTTTTGTTAAGTGAAATTAAAGGATTAGAGAGGACAGGAATAGTGAAAATGAGAGACAAGAGGAAGAGATATAGATCGTAGAAGAAAGTTGTTATTCCCCTCTTTTCTTGTTGTCACATGGCTCTTTAAATAGCCAACTACAAAAGGTTATTGATAGAAACTAATAGATGACTATCCATAATTGGTCCCGATCATAAATTTTAACTAATAAACTAAAATAATACATAGAAGGGAAAATAACTAATTGTCCTATTTTAATAGATATAGCGATATCCTTCCTTAACTTTGTTCGTTAGCAGTTTGGCACGCTTGGAGTATACTTTCAGCCCCTTAACATTCCTTCCCCCGTCAAGAGACGACTTGTCCTCAAGTCGAATGTCAGCTAGAAGGTGCTCATCTTCCCAGCTTGAATCCTCTGGAGCAAGGTCCTGCCACTGAACTAGGACCTGCAAGACTGGTTTAGAGTCCTTGAGAACAACCCGACGGTCCAAAACTACTAGAGATTTATGGATCGGTTGGTTTTCAGTTGTTGTTGGTAGTTGATGGACCATTGTAGATAACGAAGCTGGTTTAAGTAGTGAGCAATGAAAAAAAGGGTGTATGCGGCTGGAAGCTGGCAAGGAAATATGATAAGCCACTTGTCCCACTCGACTCTCCACAGGAAATAGCCCATAGTAATGAAGATCGAGCTTATGCCTGGAGTCCTTGCTAACCGACAATTGACAATGAGGATGGAGGCAAAGAAGTACTAGGTCACCTGGTTTGAACTCGATACCGATGCGATGCTTATCAGCTTGAGCCTTCATAGCTGTTTGAGCTTTAATTAAATTGGCGCGCAACTGAGCCAAGATGATATCACGAGAACATAAGTCGTGATGGACCGCTTCAACTGCACTAGTGCCTACACAATAAGCTAACAGAGGAGGTTTCTGGCCAAACATTACCTCAAAGGGTGTCATGCCAGAAGAGGCTTGAAAAATAGTGTTGTAGTGATACTCGGCCCAACTTAATATACTCGACCATTTCGAGGGTTGTTCATGCACGAAGGTACGGAGGTACGGTTCAATGCAGCGATTAACACGCTCTGTTTGTCCGTCCGATTGCAGATGGTATGTCGATGAAAAATTCAGCATTGTCCCTTGAAGTTTAAACAACTCCTTCCAGAAAGCACTCTGAAAAATTAGGTCTTTATCAGAAATGATGAAGCGAGGTATACTGTGGAGTTTTCCAACCATATCCCAAAAAACTTGTGTCACTTTAGTAGCATTGTATCACGATGATAGAGCAGTCAGGTGTGTGCCCTTGGAAAAGCGATCAACTACCACCAATATGACCATGTGCCTATAGCACTTCTGGCGGCGGGATCAGTTGGAGTAATCCATAAGGATGATGATTGGTGGGTTTGCACTTCTGACAGACATCGCAAGCTTCAACAAACATGGTAATGTCCTTGCGCATTCCTTCCCATTCAAAATGAGTTAAGAGTCGCTGCAATGTTCGCTGAACCCCTAAGCGTCCACTGTGGAGGCTGGAATGATAGTCGGACAGGAATAATGGCACAAGGACTTATCCCGCTAGTAAAAACAAGCGACCTAGGTGACGAAGCAATCCTTAAGAGTAAGACCAACCAGGTAACGAAGCGGGTGATTGCTTTAGGGATAATACCCTTGGTGCGTTGATTATGCAACAACTCTGTACGAAGGACATAAAGATCAGGGTTTACCGGCGTAGATAATGACAATAAAGCGTCTTCTGTTCGATCGTCATCATTCATGCGTGACAATGCATCAGCGGCTGCATTCTTTCTATTCGGTTTGTATTCAATGGAGTAGTCAAACCAAACAATTCGCTAAGAACCAACCAATTCGCTAAGAACTGCTGCAATTTCGGTGTCTGGATTACTTGCGTCAGGAGATGGTGTAGAGATCGATGATCTGTATGAATAATAAAGTGGCCGCCAAGAAGATATTGATGCCATTTTTGGACGGCAGACTGTATGGCAAAAAGTTCACGGACATAGGTTGACTTGTTGCGCATAAGAGGAGAAATCTTACGACTGAAGAAAGCCAACGGATGGTCGGACTGCATTAGAACAGCGTTGATTCCACACTGCTGGCATCAGTTTCCACCACAAATGGTTCGGAAAAATTCGGCAACGCTAGTACAGGTGCCTCGGTCAATGCAACCTTGAGAGCAGAAAAGCCTTGTTCGGCTTGTGCATTCCATACAAACCCATCCTTGGAGAGAAGATCGGTTAGAGGGGCAGTAACAGTCGCATAATGTCGAATAAATCGACGATAATAGCTGGTGAGCCCTAGGAAGCCACAAACCTATTTGGAAGTTGTCGGAGCTGGCCACTCGCAAATGGTCGCCAACTTTGTTTGATCAACAGATACACCTTCTGCAGACACTATGTGACCTAAGAATTCAAGTGTGGAGGTTGCGAAACTACACTAGGACTGTTTAACTACCAGTTTATTGGGACGAAGAATGTCAAATACCTGACGAAGAAGATCACGGTGCAATATCATGTCCCAGCTATAAATGAGAATATCGTCCAAAAATATGACAACAAAACAACGACGGAGTGGTTTGAATATCTCATTCATGAGAGCCAGAAAGGGGGATAGTGCGTTGGTAAGTCCGAGAGGCATGACCAAGAATTTGTAGTGGCCATGATGTGTTCGAAAAGCAGTTTTATGAATGTCCGCTGAATCCATTCGGACTTGGTGATAACCAGAACGCAAATCCAACTTAGAAAAAATAACCACCTCTATGTAATTCATCCAAGAGCTCATCTACTGTTGAAATTGGGAATCGATCACGGACGGTGGCAGCATTTAGCTCTCTGTAATCTATGCAGAAGCGCCAAGAGCCGTCTTTTTTTTTTTTTTTTTAACTAAGAGGACCGGCGAGTTGAAAGCTGAACAACTAGGCCTGATGATTCCATCACGAAGGAGTTTAGTAATGAGACGCTCAATTTCCTACTTCTGATTGTGCGGATAACAATAGGGTTGAACGTTGATCGTCTATGTGCCTGTTTTGAGTGGAATGCGATGGTCAATATCACGTTTCGGTGGCAGACCTGTTGGTGGAGCAAAAAGATCTACATATTCATCAATAAGGGATTGCGCAGATAAAGAAATATTAGTCTCAAGGGAAGAAGATTGCATAGTATGGGTCGCAGCCAAACACATAACCCGTGCTGATGTTGTCGTTGCCATGAGTTTGAACAGTCGAGAAGATGATATTGAGAGTGCCTAGAGGGAGGGTTCGCCTTGCAGGTGTATTGGCTTGCCTTGGTGTTGAAATTCCATCGTCATGTTGGCATGGTCGGTTAGAACAGGGCCCAAAGTTTAGAGCCATTGGACTCCAAGAACGATATATGTCCCCTGTAGATCTAAGACATATTGATCCATTACGAATAAGTGAGTCTTGAGAAGAATGGGTACACCCCAACAAATTGTTGTGCATCGTAAGGCATCATCATTGCCCACTAAAACTTGGAATGGAGTGATGGGAGTCAATGGCAGATTTAAGAATTTGGACATGCGGGTAGAGATGAAATTGTGTGTGCTCCCTCCATCAACCAGTACTTGTACCGGATGGCTGCTGACAGTGCCTGTCATACGCATAGACTTAGCCGAACATTGTTCAAAAAGAGCATTCAAACTGATCTCAGAGTCAAGCTGGGCTATTTCAGAGCTAGCATCGGTAGACAATATGTGGGTATCTTCTATGTCATCAAAGCCTTCTAAGTATAGAAGTACTGGTCTTCCTTAACAACGATGTCCGCTGGTGAATTGCTCGTCACAGTTAGGCATAAACCTTTGTCATGTCGTGCTTGCATCTCCTCATCACAGAGACGCTTAATAGGCAATCGAGGCAATGGTGGTGGTGGTGTGCTGACTGGAATGACAAGTTGCAACGATGGAAGAGAGCGAGGTGGAAGTGGTCAGTTGCGCTGCTCTTGAAATTGGGTCTCATACATCCGAGCCAATGCAAAGGCATCATGTAAATCAACCGGACGATGGGCTTGAACTACCATGCGTATTCTGGGTTGTAATCTGGATACAAAAAACCAACACAAGTGGGTCGGAGTAAGGCCATGTACTTTGCTAGCAAGATCCTCGAAGGCAGATTGGTAATCAAGAGTCGTCGTTGTTTGAGAAAGCAAGGTCCACGTACTTTGCTGAACAGCTTGCAACTGGGAGTCTTGTTCTTGAGAATGGGTAAAGGCCGGCATGATCAAGATATGAGTCGAAGAATAAGAGCACCAATCGTTAAGTGAAGTTAGGGGATTGGGAGAGGATAGGAAGAAAGAAGATGAGAGACAACAGGAATAGATGTAGATCGTATGAAGAAAGTTGTTATTCCCCTCTTTTCTTGTAGTCACATGGCTCTTTATATAGCCAACTACAAAAGGTTATTGATAGAAACTAATAGATGGCTATCCATAATTAGTGTCGATCATAAATTCTAAATAATAAACTAAAACAATACATAAAAGGGAAAATAACTAATTGTCCTATTTTAATAGATATAGCAATATCCTTCCTTAACTTTGTTGGTTAGCAAGTTTGACACGCATGGAGTATACTTTCAACCCCTTAACAGGATCTATATACGGAAAAACCAAAAATAAAATATAATAATTGAATTTGGTAAAAATATGTGCTTTGAATACAAAAGGTATCATATTTGTTATTATATAAATATAGTTTCAAAAATAAAAAATAAATTTAGAATATCCAAGTAAACGAAAAACATGCAAATTTGGAAACCGAATTAAGGCTAACAACTGGAAAATCGAAAATCGAAAAATCAAAAATCGAAAAACCGAAACCAAGTCATATTTTCTGTTCGGTTAACATCGGTTTTTCGATTTTCGGTTTATTTTCCTCACCCCTAGTCATATTTTCGCCTTACCCAGAATGCGTTAACTATTCTCAACACGTCCTCTCGCGTTAATACCTCTTTTGGATAACGGGGACATACATTTGAGTTGCGTGAGTGTTGGGATGTTGGGCTACTAAGCTCTTTTATCATATTAAACCTTTGAGGTTTCGACTCAAAACCAATTGACAATGAATGGAATGATCCAAGATCAGTATATACACTTGTAATGTTTTAGCCTTACCCGGTGTGGGTTAACTACAGATACTTGTTGCCTAAGTAACAACGCCCAGAAACTTTACCTTCGGTGGGATCTGTATCATATGCTGTAACATGGAGGACACAGTAGAAGCAAGACCCAATCAGGAAACACCTCCATATATTAGGTCCCGTAAACAAACAGTCCCATAAGCAAAATCCAATAGCCATACTGCAACGAAAAAAATAATAGTAGTAGTAGTAATTAGACAGAAGAAAACCTCATTGGTGCATAAGAAGATCCTCTACTCAAGTTTTTATCAATATGGCCCTCTAATTAGACATTCAACAGGTAAGATTTGAGCCATTAAGTCTTCTTTGCTCAAACCCCTTATTCGGCTGATCAACCCTGTGGTAGGACATATAAATCTCCGCACATGCATAACTAACTCCATTAGGGGGATGACTTCTGATAGACAGCCGAAGTCACGACCATCATCATTTTTGCAATTTCAGGCGGTAATCCAGTAAAACACCGAGGTTTGGTACACGTTTGGACATACGTTGACCAAAAAGCACTCCAAACAGTAGTTTAATTAGGGTGAAATGAAGCAAGTACATAGGAAAACACTCCAGTAGTATTTTACTTGACTACAAAGAGCAGATCTGGAAGGTCGCATAATAGGCTCCCTTCTCCTGCAGAAATCGTGCAGTTGATGACTTCCTGATTCTGCTACCAAACTGAGCAGCCGGCGGGAAAAAGGAAAAAAAAATGAAAATCAAAGAGAAAAAAAAGGAAGTCAATAGAGGCTTGAGAGATTTGAATCGGAAGTGCGAGCAAGCGAAAACTATAATCGTACCAGAGCTAGGCGTGGGAGAACCAAGCAATTGAAGCAAATCAGAGTTCTTCGGCTGTAGCCTGTAGCCTGTAGCCTGTAGCTTTGCCACGGGATCGGAGAAGAGGCAAGCCGGATTCGGGTTGTGCCAATGTGAACATGAACAACCAGTTGAAGAAATTTGGGATACCACATCCGAGGGACCGATAATATAATACTACAAATAATAAAATGTGTAGTAATTTCGATACTGTGGGTGGTTTTGGTGTTGAACAATTCAAAGAGAACCGAGAGGATGATGGAGGAAACTCCGTCATCCTCAATATTGAAGGTTCATCCATGGCGTCACGCTCGCCGGCCCACAATGGTCAGTTGGTCACACCAATGGCAATCTCATGCTCCATATCATTAAAATCACAACGACATTTAATTCATAGAATATATATCTTGAATTTTATCGGTAATGATTTAATTTGTGTGAAAGAGAAGTGAAATTAAGGAAAAAATAATATTATCTTGATTATTTTGTTTCGATTAATTATTTGGTTTAGGGTTTACACGAGGATTTAAATATTTTATTTTTTTTGATGATGTTGATGCTGATGATGAATTGATCGTGATTGTGGTTGATTGAATTGACGATGATGATAACAACTTGATGATGTTGTAGTCTGTGTGATGAGGAGAGAATGTGGTTTTGGTTGTGATGAATTGAGGTTAGAATGGATGCGTATTGATGTTGTGTTTGGATTTAGTTATAGAGTATATTGTTTTTTTTAGGATTGTTATTTTGACTTCGTTAGATTCTAGGGATAGATTAGTTTGGCCAATGTATGATGTTATGGCTGAAAAACTCTCTCACTGTTATTTGTTGATTTTTGTATCTGACATAAAATGTTAGGGGCTTTCTGAAATATTAAGGGGAGGGAGTGGAGACTCTTAGCGATTGTTTTCGTGTTTCTTAGATTTGTTATGTTGGTTAATGTTGATCAAATGTTAAATGATTTTGTTTGTATGATTAGTTCAAACTTTTTGTTTGAGGCGCTCTGTTTTTTTTTCTACCGCTCTGTTTCTACCACTCTGTTTTTTCTTCTGTTGCTCTGTTTAAGGCGCTCTATATGGAAAACAGAGCGACAGAAAAATCATAACACAAACAGAGCGTCAGTTAAAAGATATACTCGCACTTTGTTTCATTTTATACTAGCGCTCTATTTTTATTTTTGATCATGCGTTCTGTTTCGATTTTATTCAGGCGCTCTATTTCATATTCCAACGACGTAGTCATATTCCGATGAAGATTCCGACGACGTTTCAGATTCCGACGACAGTGGCCGGATTCCGACAAGATTCCGACGATGTTGATCGGATTCCGACCAGATTCAAACTACGATGGTCGGATTCCAGCCAAGATTCCGGCCGGCGATTGGTGATGGTAAGGCTTGGGGTGGAGATGAGAATAGGGTTAGGATTTAAATGAGATAAATGAATTATATATTTTTGGATTCAAGTTTTTGTATGTTTAGGTAATTCACCCTAAATTAAATTAATTTAATATATATATATATATATATACATTTTATTTTTCTTATAATGTAATATGATTCAAGTATCTATTACAAATATAAAATATTTGGTTAAGGATTTTTCCTATCAATATGATTCAAGTAGATGTATGTAATCATCAATATAATTTTATACGTATCTAATATGAACTATAAAAATAATGTATTAATTCGAGTTAAGGACTTATAGATATAAAGTCATGTTTCCATTGAAAGTTGCATTTCATCGCCTTGGAAGACGTATTGCCTCAAAATACATAATTTATACAATCATTGATGTTTTACGATATTTATAAAAAAATTACGTTTGATCGTCTTACGACGCGAGTGAAACTTTGTCTTGACGTTCATAAAGGTCAAAAATGTTGCAAAATAATTTGAATGGAGGAAATATAACATAAAGATGTTTTGATAATTTTGTATAAAAAAATTCAAATAAAAAAGAGAGGAAAAAACTAAACATGTGAAATGGTAGTTGATAAGAAGATGTGAACTTAATTTCAAAATACGGGAGTTCAATACTCCCTCCGTCCCCGAATAAATATAACAAATCATTTTTTGTACTATTCAATACACATTTTAAGGAGATTCGTTATTTGTTTAAGCGATATAAGAAAAATTACGTCATCGGTACAGGATTAAAATATATAACTTAAACTATCATTAGTGTTTCATGATAATTTTACGAAAAATGATGTTTGATCGTTTCGCGATGCAAATCAAAGTTTGTCTCGATAAATCCCCATATCAAACTGTTACAATTATTTTGAAACGGAGGGAATTGACTTAAAATGTTTTTTGATTAAAAGTTTTACATAAAATAAAGAAAATTAAGCATGAAAAGAATAATAATATAAAGACTTGAGAATAAATCCCCAATTCACTTTGTCCTTATAACTCACACATCATTTCATTATCATTTTCTCCGTACTCCCTATCTCAAATTCATATTTCATTTTACTCATTTTATCCTCGTAACCCCATTATTTTATAATAGTTAAAGCAAGTCATCCAGTCGAAACATTTTCCCCATTTTGTCCATTTTCTCGAAATCTTCAGCAATGACCACCGCGGCGCACCATCACCACCACCTTCCCCGCTCTCCTGGGGGGGGGGGGGGGGGGGGGGGGGGGGGGGGGGGGGGGGGGGGGGGGGGGGGGGGG
>JAOVYX010000977.1:0-13097 GCA_035668315.1 Drosera spatulata | reverse complement strand
ATTTCAAAGTTTTGAGACGTAACGTTACGTTCATTACATTAAAACTTGTGACGAAGTTGGGATAACTTTTTATCGCGGAAAATTTTGAAAAATTATATGTTAATTAATAATATAATTTTCTGAGCGTGGTGGAAAAATTTGAGCGAAGGTTATGTGTAAGGACTCGAAAAATCTCATAAATTTTTTTTTTCACGATAATTAACGTGAATGGTAAATTATCGTAGGTTATAATTTATTTTTACGGGGTTAAAACGATTGTTTGACTATATAATAGGAAGAGAATAGAAAATATGAATGAAATGTAACCCTAATACGCAAATACGGAAAAAATACGATCTTAATACAAACATACCGTATTTATACGAAAATGACATAAACCTAATTTTGATACTTTTTTTCCTTTATATTCCACTTAGATTAAAATAATTTTTCAGTAAATAAGCACTAACTTTCCACTTAAATTATTTTAGGTAATTTAATTATCTATATATACAAGTTATTTCCTTCCTCCAAAAAAATTTACAAAAAAACGCAATGAAACATCATTCTATATCACCCATACCCAAAAAAAAAAAAAAACATCATTCTATATCAGATTATACTTAGAAAAGGGAAGACAGGGAGGAGACATTTAAGGATAGGGGAAGAAGCTTGGTGTAAAGACGACTACGACGAGAATCCATTACCATCATGGAGAGTAGGTAATCCTCTTGGTTAGAGATTTTATGAAAAATTATACACTCTTTAATAAATCATGAAATTAACATATGTTGAATCCTCATATGTCTAGTTTCTATCAAAGTTAATCAATCATGATTTGGAGTTGAGAATCTTAAGTTATAAATCAAAACATACGGATATGTTAATCTATAAAAATTGGTTACAGAGATGAATTTGTTGTTTTATATAAAATTATATAGGAGGTTTTAAAAGACAAGCCTTATATAAATGAAAGGTATGCAAGTCTAGTTTCCACAACAGTTTACCAATAACTATTTGAAGTTGTATGTAGAGAGTTATGAGCTAATTAATGAAGTAAGGTCAAACTATCCAAACTAGGAGAAAATATAAACTTGAACTAATTAACTGCTACTATTAGTAAGGTTTTATGATGAAAACTTTATGTCACTAGAAAAATGATGAAGTCTAGTTTCTGCTGAATTTTACAGAATAATTTTAAGAGTTGTATACAATAAGTTATAGATTTAAATACGACAAAAGGTCAAGATGGAAAGAATCTCGGATACTCGTTCCAATGGCCGGGAAGCTCACTTCAAAGGCAGGAACGTTCATTCCAGAGGTTGGGACACCCATTCCAGACATCCAGACACCCGTTCCAGAGGTTGGGATGTCATCTCAGAACATTCTGGACCGAGAATGATCGCTTTGACCCCATAATAACTCCAAACACTCACAATTAGCACTAATGGTTTATCACGAAGTACGAATAAACATGTTTAACACCGTAACACGAACAAACAAATGTACTAATATGTGAATCATATCATGTTATAGGACCTGAAGATTCCATCCGTTGAGACGTAAAGAACAAGTTGAGCGTGCGTGTGAGGAAGTTGCAATAAGAAGGTAACGTTTAGATTCCTGGTTTGGATGGCGATACATGTTAATATACTAGTTGTATATTAACGCGTGATGGGTAGTTTTGCCCTGTGCGCTGTGTTATGTTGTGTTGTGTTATGTTTGCATTTCTGTGTTATTGTATGATTGTATGGTAGCACTTGCAGCTTATCGTAGTTCATGATAACCTAACCCTGATACTCCTAATGCTAGGGTTTGGGCAGCTTTTTCTCCATTAACCCCATACGTTATATGATTGTGATAAAGACAAGTGTTAAGTTTACAAGGTTTGGCATACGATAATGGATAAAGGTTAGGGTTAATATAGATTTATCCTATAAATGATGTCATGTTAAAGATGAACATGCAAAATGGGAATGAATTCATGAGAGGTGAGACTAACCTCCGAGTTTGTTAATCCTACTGAGTTGTTACACTGTGGCTTGTTGAGGATGTCATGTTAAACTGTATAGGGATAAGTAGTTACGACTAATCATCTTATACGTGCAGACAACCTTGTGAGGTTGTCAGGTTGTGGAGTATCTCGCTACAGGAGACCCTTGGGCGTCATTACAGGTTGATCCCCTGTTACGAGTGACCCCAGACTTTAAGCTTCTAGAAAAAGCTACGGATTTACATGTTTAGCCAAGGTCATAGTGTTAACAAGAGGGTATCTGTGGTCTGTCATGTATATTAATTGTAAGACAGATTTTGTTGTGGTTTCAGGACAGATTGTTCTCTCTTTCTTTCCTTTTTGTGCTTCCCTTGAAGGAGGGGCCGGTACGTTACTGACTTCGTATAGCTCACGACGTTGCTTTTCTCTTGTCTCTCTATTTTCTTACTTTTCAAGTGCAAGAAATGAGAAGGGATATTGATTAAGATCTGATTTATAATGTAATATTGATATTTGGGACTTAATTTCTTAGTTTCTCTTGTCAAATGTGTAACAAATAAGTGCACTTGTGGATTTAGATTTCTGATGCCTAAAATGTATAATTATTTAAATTTCATTCTGTGCTAAGTGAAGTTGAATTGCCTGGCTAAGGTTTGTGGGACCCTAGCGGCAGTAATGCCATGAGGCTTTTCAGAAAAGGACTTGAAAATCGGGGCATTACATAAGAACTATTTCAACTGCACCTTTTCCTAACCGATTGGCTAAAGACAAAAAGGCTGCAGCTAAACAAGACATTTTCGAACTCTTCAATAAAGTAGAAGTAAACATCCCTTTTTTGGATGCTATAAAACAAGTTCCTAGATATGCTAAATTTTTAAAAGAACTTTGCACCAATAAGAGGAAATTACAGGGCTATGAGAGAGTCATGGTAAGCGAGAATGTTTTTGCTATTTTACAGAAGAGATTACCCTAAAAACAAAAGGACCCTGGAATGTTTAACATACCATGCATGATTGGAAGTGTGCAAATTATAGGCTGCATGATTGATCTTGGAGCATCCATCAATGTGATGCCCTTATCAATTTTCTAATCCTTGAATTTAGGACCTTTACAACCAACTAGGGTTGTAATTCAGCTCGTTGATAGGTCGGTCACACATTTTGTTGGAGTTGTAGAAGATGTCCTTGTGAAAGTAAATGACCTTGTCTTTCCAGCAGACTTTTATAACATAAAGACTGAAGATGGTCAAAACCATTCAACTCATACACCGATTTTATTACGGAGACCATTCTTACGAACATTTAATACTAAAATAGATGTTCTCACTGGAACGCTGTCTACGGAATTTATGGAAAGATGATCACGTTTAATATTTATGATGCAATGACACTTCAGGGAGACCAAGTATTCGCTGTGTGTTCAATTAGCACCTCCATATCCCATGAAGAAGAATTATTCGATGCAGATGAGTTGACCTTTATGGAAACTATCAAGAAAATTGAGATTGAATAAGAATTTGATGAAAGCAGTTATGATCACGACTTGTCTTTCATAGAATATCAATTAAAAGGGCAAGAGCATGTCAAAATGCTTGAATTGCCACTGGATCATGAAAAGATCAAGCCATCAATTGAAACACCCCCAACATTAGAGGTAAAACCGTTGAAATATGCTTATCTGGGTGACGATAACAAGTTATCGATTATTATTTCAAGTCAACTGACAGATGAGTTAGAAAAGGCTCTGGTGGATGTACTAAAAAGGTACAAAACGGCTATTGGATGGACCCTTGCTGACATTCAAGGAATTAGTCCCTCTACGTGCATGCACAGAATATTATTAGAGGACAGCTCCAAACCATCAAGAGAGCTTCAAAGGAGATTAAATCCTCCTATGATTGAGGTGGTCAAAAATGAAATTTTAAAATTGCTCGATGCTGGAGTAATTTATCCCATCATGGACAGCCAATGGATAAGTCCGATACACGTTGTGGCAAATATGTCAGGCTTAACAGTAGTCGAGAAGGACAACGGGGAAACTTTTGCATCAAGAGTGCAAAGTGGCTGGAGAGTCTATATTGATTATAGGAAATTAAATGCCGCCACGAGAAAGGATCATTTCCCGTTACCTTTCATGGATCAAATGTAAGAAAGGCTTGCAAGCCGTTCTCATTACTGTTTTCTGGATAGATATTCAGGATACAACCAAATTGTGATAGCCCCTGAAGACCAAGAGAAGACTACATTTACTTGTCCCTTTGGAACCTATGCTTACAGGCGTATGTCCTTTGGCTTATGCAATGCACCTGCAACGTTCAAGAGGTATGTAATGTCAATATTTTCTAATTATATATCAGATATGATAGAGGTCTTCATGAACGATTTTTTTATCTATGGGAATTCTTTTGACCATTGCCTGAAAAATCTAGAAAAAGTTCTTAAACGATGTGTAGAAACGACCCTCGTTCTAAACTATGAAAAATGCCACTTTATGGTGGAAAGAAGATTAGTGTTAGGACACATCTCCGCGAAGGGATTAGAAGTAGACAAAGAAAAACTCTAAGTTATCAAATCTCTACTTTATCCCTCAAACGTTCGAGAAATACGTGCATTCGTTGAACACGCAAGGTTCTACAGACGATTTGTAAAAGATTTTTCCAATATCACAGATCCTCTGAATAAACTGTTGAAGAAAGATACTGAATTTACATTCACTGAGGAATGTACAGGAGCTTTCGAGATTCTTACAGATAAATTGATTTCAACTCCTATTATTCGACCTCCAGATTGGAATTATTCGTTTGAACTCATATGTGATGCGAGTGATCGAGCCGTAGGTGCGGTTCTTGGATAGAAAGTGGATAAGGTTCCACATGTAATTTATTAAGCATCAAAAACCCTTGATGAAGCTCAAGTCAATTATACGACAACTGAAAAAGAGTTTTACTCAATTATTTTTTGCCCTTGAAAAATTCCGTTCATATTTATTAGGGGCTAAAGTAATTGTATTCTCTGGCCATGCTGCATTAAAATATCTTCTGAAAAAGATGGAATCAAAATCGCGATTATTGAGATGGCTTCTTCTCCTTCATGAGTTTGACATTGAAATCAGAGATAAGAAAGGTGCAAAAAATCACATCGCCGATCACTTATCAAGAATAGTGAATAAGGATGAGACGTTAAAAGTATCAAAATTATTTCTGATGAGCATTTATATAGTCTTCACGGTTATGTACCTTGGTATGCTGACCTTGTAAATTTTTTGGTAACCGGAAAATTGCCGAGTGATCTTCCAAGGCATCAAAAGGAGAAGATTAAAAGCAATGTAAAGTATTACTCATTGGAGGACCCGATTCTGATTAAATTCTATGCCGATGGTTTTATAAGAAGATTCATTCCTGATCACGAGATCAAGTCAGTGCTGAAGCACTATCACTCCTATGATTGTGGAGGTCATTTTGGAGTGAGACGAACAGCTCATAAGATTTATCTTGTGGATTTTACTGACTAACTTTAAATAATGATGTTTCTAAATATGTAAAGAGCTGTGAACAATCCCAAAAGGCAGGCAATATATCGAAAAAAGATGAAATGCCTCAAAAATATGTCATGTCTTGTGAAATTTTTTGCGTATGGGGAATAGACTTCATGGGACCATTTTCAAACTCAAATGGTCATTCATATATATTGCTAGCAGCCGATTACATCTCGAAAAGGGTAGAGGCCATATCCACACAAACTGACAATGCCAAGGTGGTGGTCGAGTTTCTTAGAAGTTTTGTTTTTAACAGATTTGGCGTACCTAGAGTCGTGATAAGCGATCGTGAAACCCACTTTTGCAACAAGGTATTGGACAGCCTATTTAAGAAATATCATGTCAATCACATGATCTCCACAGCCTATCATCCACAAACGAGCGGACAAATTGAAGTGTCTAATCGCGAGATCAAAAGAATTTTGGAGAAGATAGTCAATCTGAAGAGGAAGGATTAGAGTGACAAGCTGAATGACACTCTTTGGGCGTATCGCAATGCATACGAGACTCCAATCGGAATGTCTCCGTACAGAATGGTGCATGAAAAAGTATATCACCTGCCAGTGGAAATCGAACATAAGGCATTGTGGACAATTAAAGAGTTGAATTTTAAATACGGAGGCTATGTGAATATGAGAAAGCTCCAAATCTCGGAACTAGACGAGATTCATCGTGATGCATATGAAAATACTGGTTTATACAAAGAAAAATTTAGCAGACTTCATGACAAGAAAATTTCATGGAAAAAATTTAAGGAAGGAGATGAAGTCTTACTTTACAATTCTCGCTTAAAGTTGTTTTTCGAAAAATTAAACTCGAGATGGGAAGGACCATTCATTGTCAGAAAGGTCTATAATCATGGAGCGGTTGAAATTCAAAGTGAAGACACGTCGAAAATTTTTAAGGTTAACGGTCACAGATTGAAACGATACTATGAACATCAAGATTCGACGTGGTTTGATGAAATTCCCTTGGAGAGGGTGAACCGTGCCTCAATGAAATGATTTAACGTCATGGCTGTCGAGCGAACGACGTCAAACGAAGACGCTTCTTGGGAGACAACCCAAGTTTAGGTTTTCTTTGTAGTTCATATTTATTTCAATTTATTTCGATCGACCTTAAAAATCTTAAACTGATACACGACGCTAAAGTCTACTAATCGGTGATGCGACTAATTTTCAAATTGAATTTGGAAGGAGAAAAGGATGAATGAGAAGCATTTGGGTCATTTTTTAAGGAAACACGGAGGGAAAAAAATCGTCCAGGGAAAAGTTCCAGTGTCGCGAGCGCGAGAGAAGGTGGTCAAGGGCGTAACTGAAGCATGTCGCGGCCGCGACGATGTTTGGATGCGATAAAAACGAGCAGCAGCTCAGTTCTTCATTCCTTCATTTCAGACACCAAGCACGGACGCCACTTACTAAATTTCTCACATCTCATCTTCTTAAAACCTCCATCAATTTATGCAAACAAGTAATCCACGCGTTCGTATCGACGAGGGGAACCCGTTGATTGTAATTACGTGCCTTGAAACATCCTGGTTTGTGCAAAATTTAGGGTTTTCAATTGTGAAAATCTAGGTATGAATCCTCAATTCCAATTTCAAATTCAACATTTATATAGTCTAAATTGATCTACTCACTGTGTAGATTATGAATTCATAGCTGGATTGTTGAATTTCACCCTGAATTTGACATGTTCATGGGAATTGGTGTAGGGATTATACTAGACTTTCACCCAAAAAAAATGCCTCGTTCCAAGCATCCCTCATTTCGATCCGACGAGGGCACTTCGGCCGCATCTCAGCAAGTCTTAGTTCCATACCCTTACGACAAAATTACTATTCCGGATGAGTACACGGACCGACATCATGTGATTTTTCACAGGGCTATCCGACAGACCAGATTTCTACATTTTGGTGATTTAGTCAGACTTCGCTTATGGACTGAGATCCAGCATGCTCTTATGCAGCTTGGTTGGGATCATGCATTTCTGACAGGATGGTCTACATATCCGTAGAAATCTTGAGCACATGGACGAGTATCATTGGCCAGGCTCCAGGAAATGACCCTAGTAAGGAGTATGTCTCATTCCAGCTGGGGAACGAGATGAGACGGCTGAACCTGATGGAGCTTTGTAGGATCTATCGTATATGTTCGGGAGGCTACCGGGAGTATGAGAAGGGATATGTGCATCATCTTCATGCATTCTGGCAGAACTTACTTTGACTGGGGGATACAACCCCCACAGTAGTAAGAGCTCAGCGATTAGGAACCCAGTGCTGCGTGCTCTTTATTGGTTCCTTGTCTATACATTACTGGCTACCAAGAGTAGTCAAGGAGCTATTCCCCAGAAGGAGCTGGGTCTATTCTTTGTGTTTTTGCATAATTTGATTTCTCCTGCACAGTATCCTTACCTTAGTATCGGATACTTGCTGGTGGAGAAAATCGAGAAAATAGCTACAGACAGTGCTCGAGCTCCGATACTTATTGGTGGGTTGCTTACCCCACTAGCTGTACACTTCGGATTTGATATGACACCCGTTGCAGCACTTTCTGAGCCTTCCAGAGAACCTTTAGGTATTGATAGTCTAATGAAGACTGGGATGATATCGAAAGACCATGGTGTCTATTATCTGACTGCTCGAGAGGGTGAGGAGCCTCATCGTCTTCGATTACCATCTGCTTCTCTCTGACTATCCTATCAGAGGATTTGGGGTTTTCCACCAGTTGATGCCGAGATTGATGCAATGAGGGATGATGATGATGATCAGGACTCTGAGGGTGACTCAGCCATGGGTGAGCCTCAGCAGAATCGATCACAGCGTTTACATCATTTTCATCAGTCTACGCGTGCTACACATTATGGGCAATTCACTGCTCCTCCTGTAGACTGGAGCACTGCATATCATTCTTTTACAGCAAGAGGTGACTGATTTGCAAGCTGATATGACATCCAAGCAAACTCAGTTGACTATGATACAACAGAGCTAAGAGGACTTCCAGTGCCCAAAGAGCGTCATTCAGCTTATTACTCAAATCCTTCCTCCTCATATTGACAATATTTTCAAGAATCTTTTTAATGTCACGATTGGACACTTCAGCCTGTCCGCTCGTTTGAGGATGATATACTGTAGATATTCTATGATTAACATGATATTTTTTAAATAAGGCGTCCATAACCTTGTTACAAAAGTGGGTTCCCCGATCACTTATTACGACTTTAGGTACACCAAATTTGTTAAAAATAAAATTCCTAATAAATTCGACCACCACCTTAGCATTGTCAGTTTTTATAGGTATGGCCTCCACCCACTTTAAAACATAATCAACAGCAAATAAAATATAAATAAAACCATTTGACTTTGGAAATGGTCCCATAAAGTCAATACCGCAAATGTCGAATATTTCACATAACATAACATATTTTTGAGGCATTTCATCCCTTTTTGAAATATTGCCAGTCTTTTGGCACTGTTCACAACTCTTGATGAATTCATTAACATTCTTATTTAAGGTTGGCCAATAGAATCCACAAGATAAAATCTTGTGAGCTGTTTGTCTCACCCCAAAATTACCTCCTTAATCATAGGTATGACAATGTTTAACCACTGACTGAATCTGATGATCGGGAATACATCTTCTTATACTCCATCGGCACAAAATTTTATCAGAATTGGATCTACCCACGAATAGAATTTTGCATCATTTTTTATCTGTTCTTTTTGATGCCTTGGAAGATCACTTGGTAATTTTTTGATAACCAGAAAATAAACAAGGTCAGCATACAAAGGTACATAACCATGTGTTTTATAAAGATACTCATCATGGAATAATTCTGATATTCATATTGACTCATCTTGATTCACAATTTTAGATAAGTGATCAGCGGCGTAATTTTTAGCTCCCGTTCTATCTCTGATTTCAATGTCAAACTCTTGAAGGAGAAGAATCCATCTTAAAAGTCTCGGTTTTGATTCCTTTTTTTTCAAAAGATATTTTAGAGCAGCATGGTCAGAGAATACTATTACTTATGCCCCTAATAAATATGAACAAAATTTTTCTAGGGCAAAAATAATAGAATAAAGCTCTTTTTCAGTAGTCGTGTAATTCACTTGAGCTTCATCAAGGGTTTTTGATGCGTAGTAAATCACATGTGGCACCTTGTCCACCTTTTGACCAAGCAGAGAGCCTATAGCTCTATCACTCGCATCATACATTATCTCGAACGGATAGTTCCTATCCGGAGGTCGTGTGATGGGCATTGAAATCAATTTTTCCTTCAAAATCTCAAAAACTTTCTTACACTACTCAGTGAATGTAAACTCCATATCCTTTTTCAATAAATTATGCAATGGTTCAGCAATTTTGGAAAAATCTTTAATAAATCGTCTATAGAAACCAATTTGCCCTAGGAATGCACATACTCCTCTAACGCTTGTGGGATATGATAGAGATTTGATAACCTTTATCTTTGCTTTGTCTACTGCTAACCCCATAGCTGAGATGATGTGTCCCAGCAGCAAACCTTTTTCCACCATGAAATGACATTTCTCATAATTTAGTACAAGGTTGGTTTCTACACATCTCTTCAGTACTTTTTCAAGATTATTCAAACATTGATCAAAAGAATTTCCATAGACCAAAAAATCGTGCATGAAGACCTCAATTATTTCTAATATATAATCAGAAAATATAGACATTACACACCTTTGGAACGTTGCAGGTGCATTACATAGGCCAGACAGCATACGCCTGTAAGCATAAGTTCCAAAGGGGAAAGTGAACGTTGTTTTCTCTTAGTCCTCAGGGGTAATGACAATCTGATTGCACCCAGAGTATCCATCTAGGAAACAATAATGTGAATGACCAGCTAGCCTTTCTAGCATTTGATCCATGAACGGTAATGGGAAATGATCTTTTCTCGTGGCGGCATTTAATTTTCTGTAATCAATGCAAACTCTCCAGCCACTTTGTATTTTGGTTGCTATTGTTTTCCCATTGTCTTTTTCAACAACCATAAGTCCTGATTTCTTAGGCACAACATGAATTGGACTTACCTATCAACTGTCAGTGATTAGATAGATTACTCCAGCATCGAGCAACTTCAGGATCTCGTTCTTTACTACCTCCGTCATTGGAGGGTTCAATCTCCTTTGAGGTTCTCTGGATGGTTTGGAGTAGTCCTCTAGCAAAATTCTATGCATGCAAGTAGCAGGACTGATTCCTTTAATATCAGCGATAGTACATCCAGCAGCCATCTTGTGCCTTTTCAATACTTCCACCAGAGTCTTTTCTTGCTCATCTATCAGTTGACTTGATATAATAACTGGCAACTTGTTCTCGTCACCGAAATATGCATATTTCAACTGAGCTGACAATGGTTTCAACTCTAGACTTGGTGGTATTTCAACAGATGGTTTCATCTTTTCATGGTTTTCTGCTAACTCAAGCATTTTAACATGCTCATCACCATTTAATTCTTCTTCCAGAAAAGATAAGTCATGATTATTATTATTTAAGTCAAATTCCTGTTCTGCATCAATTCTCATGATATTTCTCTTAAAATTTAGATCTGCATTAAACAGTTCTTCTCCTAGGAACATGGAGGTATTAACCGAACACACAGCGAAAACTTGATCGCTTGGATGTGTCATAGCTTTATAAATATTAAATGTAATTTTATCTCCATCGAATTGCATGGACAGCGTTCCATCATTAACATCAATCTTCGTATTGGCAGTCCTTAAGAATTGTCTCCCCAAATAGAATTAGTGCATGAGCAATATAGTTATGACCATCTTCAGTCTTTATAAATGTAAAAGTCTGTAGGAAAACCAAGATCGTTAACTTTCACAAGGATATTTTCTACAACACCAAAAAGATGTGTCACGGACTTATCAGGGAGTTGAATTACAACCCCAATTGGTTGTAAAGGTTCTAAATTCAAGGATTGGAAAATTGATAAGGACATCACATTGATGGAAACTCCAAGATCAATCATGCAGCCTGTAATTTGTACACTTCCTATCATGCATAATATGGTAAACATTCTAGGGTCCTTTTGTTTTGCGGTAGTTTCTACTGGAAAACAGCTGAAACATTCTCGCTTAACATGACTCGTTCATGGCCCTGTAATTTTCGTTTGTTGGTGTAAAGTTCCTTTAAAAATTTAGCATATCGTTGAACTTATTTGATTGCTTCCAACAAAGGAATGTTTACTTCGACTTTGTTAAAAAGCTCAAATTTTTCCTTTTCTGCTTTTGCTTTATTATCCTTAGTCAAACGGTTAGGAAAAGGAGCATTGGAAAGAATTCTTATATCTTTCGAGGCAGATATCTTTGTTTCTTCTTCTGTTTGTTTAGGTTGTTAGGTAATTTCCTCCTCCCCCTTTTTATGAACTTCCAGTTCGTCTTCAATTTTGAGAGGATTTTCATAAAGTCCTGTTAACTCTTACTTCTTAGAGTTATTGCATTTGCAGTTTCTCTAGGATTTATAGGTTGAGAAGGGAGTTTGTTGTTCATCTGAGCCTTCAATTGGCTCATATCAGAAGCTAATTGGCTCATTTGACTTTGGATGCTTTGAATGTCAGTCTTTGTCTCCTTAGCATCCTTTGCATTTGCATTTGTGTTATATCCATTTACTTAACCATCTCTTCAAGTGGCATTCCATTTGAAGATCCTTGATTATTATTGGTTGCATTGAAGTGTTGTTGTTGTTGCTGACCAAAACCTGGAGGGTACTTTTGTTGTTGGGGGACATTTTGAACATTATTTTGTCCTCCCCATCTAAAGTTTGGGTGATTCCTCCATGGTAAGTCAGGTGTGTTATTCAACGAAGCAATCCTTTGTCCTTAAAAATTTAATGCATTTGCTTCTTCAAATAGAGTAGGTCAAGCATCCGTCATGTGTGCTATGCTTTGACAAAACTCACACGCCTTGACTTGCTGCTTTGTAGGTTTATTGGTATTGGTTACTAACATAGCAACCAAGTCAATTAAAGCTTCAATCTTTCTGTCTACGGAAGAGCTTTTAGCTACTTCCCTATCTACGTCAGTTCTCTGGCTAAAATCTTGTGAACTATGGACAGATATTTCTATGAGTCTCCTTACTTCCGTAGGAGTTTTATTTGTAAGGGCGCCTCCACTAGATGTGTAAAGCCCCAAAAATTACGATCAAATAAATGTAAAAATTATGATCAAATAATAGTTCAAAAATTAATAAACGTAACGAAAATACGCGTTTTCCCTTTTGTAATAAATCAAAAGTAAGAAACAAATCTCGTTTCAAAGTTTTGAGACGTAACGTTACGCTCATAACTTTTTGTCACGAAAAAATATGAAAAATTAAACGTTAAATAACATCGTAATTTCTCGAATGTGGTGATAAAATTTGCGCAGCAGTTGGGAGAAATATGGGGTTAAACTGTAAGGGTCCGAAAAATCCCATAAAATTTAGTTTCACGAAAATTAAAGTGAATAGTAAATTATCGCAGGTTATAATTTATTTTGCGGGGTTTAAAGGGTTGTTTGATTATATAATAGGAAAAGAATACAAAATATGGATGAAATGTAACCCTAATACGCAAATACGGGA
>JAOVYX010000976.1:20948-41706 GCA_035668315.1 Drosera spatulata | reverse complement strand
GTACCGCGTCTCGGCCGAGGGAAGCATAGTGTTGTAATCCATTGCAAGAACCATCCTAGTATAATGGTGAATACATTAGCACACTATTTGAAACAAACAAGCCAGTTACCCCAAAAAAAAAAAAAAAAGAAAGAAAGAAAGAAAGAAAGAAACATGAGAGAGAAAGAAAGTTCACCTGATGAACTGGAATATGTGAAACAAATGACTCTGGCCATGGGCTTCTCAGAGCAGCCGCAAGATCTATACAGACTGCTAAACACTGAAAGGGATCCTCAGCATTCAACCACCAGCGTTTTCCATCAAGCGGTTTGTCCGCGGAGTCAAATACATCATCCAAGTGATTCTCAACAAATGCCAGTCTACCCTCATTAGAAAATTTGTCAACACCGCCAGCATATAAGTTTGCCAAATTTATTTTCAGCCAGTTCAACCCAGAATTTCCAAGGGGGCGTCCCTCAGCAAACTCCAACATACCCCGACATAGATCCGAACCAAGGTGGTTCAAATATGGATGCATGGGATAAGCACGACCACGGAAGTCAAGGTTGTGTGGGTAATAAAACCCTTCTTCGTCCCTCATCTTCCGTGCCACCTGTACAAGCAGATTGCATTCTACACATCTCATTTTTATCATTAAAAAAAGGTCGTGCTGTATATGTTAAAAGAAAGTGTGAAGGCACTAACTGAAAGTTTAAGTTCTACATCACACCGCAGAGAATGCAACTCCATGTTCTGTTTCTTTACAGTCCTACGCTTCCACTTCCATTTCTTGAGTTCGGCCTCGTCTTCTGTCTCCGGCGTTTCCGGCAAGGGTACCTGCATACAAAAAACAGAGAAAACACCTATGTTTTCGGTTATCATAGATAAATGTGAATAACTTCAAGAAATGCACTTTTATGGAAACTAACATATTTTTGATAAGCAGTAAACAAAAAAATAACTTACATCAGTCCGATCAACCAAGCCCCCCAACCGGCCTCCGCTTGCCCAGACCCTGTCTACAACACTAAGTACCCTTTTATTCACTCTCCATTTAGTTTTTCCAAGGGTATCGAGAGCCTACACATTTGGGTGTCACGAAGTCAATGAGGAGGCTCAAATGAAGCACAAAAACAAATTGACAGTATAAGCTCAGATAACTAAACCATAAAGGTTGCTACACAAGAAGGAAGTGGCTTTGGACCTCAAAAACTAGTTCGAGCTGCTTCTTAGGGGTTGCCTTGATCAAGTTGCGCTGTACTTTGGATCCATGCGTCCGCATGATAAATGAAGGTAAGAATAGATGTGCTCCTTTGTCATACCTACAATAAGATGACCAAGAGAAGAAAGAGAACATGAAGGCAAAGGGGGAGAATACCAGTGGTGAGAGGTGATTTTCAATCATTCTGCTATTACGTAATTTCCCTGTTTAGTTGCGAAACTCTAGATCTCTTCTTATAATCCAATCCAGCGGTCATCAACCTTCCTCCACTCTTTTTATCAAACATAAAATACATCACTACTTCTCCTAAGATCCCCTTGTTAGTTGTTACCAAGGGGAAAAAAAACTGTCGACATATAAAACGACCACCCTCAGTTTTCTCCCCAAACAGGACAAATCTTGGCCTCTGATATTTATATTACTTATTTTGCTTTGAGAGTTACTTTGTGAACCACCCTTGAGCAGATTCTTATTCATGGCCAAACACTGAGCCCACATATCAGAACAAGATAAGTATTAGTAACATAATTTCCCTTGCAAGTTACAAACACAAGAATCAGTAAATGTTTTCCTAGGTTGCATGCCGGTCATGTTTTATGAACCATTTTTTTTATGGAAATAAACATCCTTGCTCATTCCTAGTATCCATGAATTTTCACCACACTAGCCTGACTTCACAAGAAAATGTAACAGCCTGTAGCCGTGTACACATAAGTGGATGCCTAATCGTCAAGGGGACTGAATAAATAAAATTACAAGTCCAGTTTTCAAAGCTCAAACATGCAGAGCCTTTGAGCCAATAATCGGGCAGAAAACCCAAAATCAAGCGTGTAGAAACACAGATAACAATAACCAAATGACATCAAAGGGCAGGGGGGAAAAGAAGTGGGATAGAAGAAGCTGTGAATGCGATTAGTTTGCCATACCCTGTCCATTGGACTGGTGGCACCAGCATAGGCATATAAGGGATCACCATGTGCTTTGCCTGCAGTGAGCAACCGAAAGCTAAAAAACAATTCTTTAAAGAAGAAGAAAAAAAAGCAGCATAAAGTGCAAGGCGACAACTACCAACTTGACAAGTGTCACCCAGCACAGAAACACAAATAGGAGCTATAAAGGACCTCGAAAAGAGATCTGGATACCAACCGTTTTCTCCAGACCTTTTAGAACTTGAGGATCACACTCAATTACCCCATATCTTTTGTTGGGACTCCTGTAAAATCAATAAAAGAAAATGTAAAGATTATATTTCCTTTACACGAAGAATAAGCCAACAGCATCTTGCAGTAAAGTAATAGAGCAATAACTTATTACCCTCGGCCCAATACCACAGTGTGGAATGTGTGTATAAATGCAGGCCGTATATCAGGCTGATCCCCTCCAGCTTGATCATATGGAAGCTGTATAAAGGCTGTTTGAGTGAGAAATTCAATCAAGCGGCTCCCAACCTGAAAACAAAAAAAGGACTCAACTGGCATCATACTTGACAAAGTAGCACAAATTGGCATAGCATCATTACAGCATTACAAACGATCAACTAATTTGTTCAATCAACTGTCTCAAAACATGTAAACGTTCCAAAAATGTCTGACCAAGCTGATGATTTACAACCCTTCCTTTTTCAACTGAGGCATCACTCGACTAACCTTAGCCCTTGCAGCTGTGCCCCATGGTTCCGAATCATCTTGAGCCTTAACAATCTTCTCAACTGCATGCAACTTTTGCTTCTTGATTAAATCATTCACTCTCTTTCTTAACCTGGCTTGATCAAGAATGCCAGCCTCAGCACCCTCTTCTTCACTTTGACTGCATTGATCATCCTTTTCATTTTTTGTTTTCTCCAAATACCTATAAATCTTAACCTGGAAACAGCGTCGTGTAAGCGTCCATTTTCCTAAGAAATCACATTAATCAACGAAAAAATGGGGAAGAAGATAAACCGCACTTCATGTTCAATGGCCTCTCCTATGGCGCAAGCAGCATGTACGACCTTGGTGCAGCCATGCTCACCTCCTGACATCAGCATTGCCATCATCTTGTGCATTGTTATAACAGACATCATGTCAGCTGGCAACTGAGCAAAATAGGGTGCATATCCCGCCCTACTCTTATTCTGCCTGATCAATTCCTGCTCAGCCGCAATCTTATCCCTAAGCGGCTGAAACCAACCAAGAAACAATGACTTCACATAAGGCAAATTTGGCGCTAACTTCTGCTTACACATATCATTCAAAAGTTCTCGATACTCTCTCGCCGCCTGTTTCCATGCTTCGGTCTCAATCTTCACCTGTCTCTTCCTAAGCGCTTGATACTTGTTACACCCCAAGCCACCCGCATTTCTCATCCATCTCATCTTCCTTTCGCGCCCATTAGCCCTCCTATGCTCTTTCCTCATCTCCTGCAACAATTCTCCTATCTCATCCACAGCTGACAACTCTTCTTCCAAATCCGTGGAAGACGACGAAGCCACCTCCATCTCAGCAACACTAGCGTACCCTCTAGCGCACACCCCACTAAACCCTGGATTCGACGAAAACCCTACACCCAAACCCTCCAAACTGTCATCTCTCAACCCAAACTCCCCATTTCCACCAAAACCCAGTTCACGACACCCCGAATTCACGCAGAAACTCTGCTTCACCGGTCTCAATTTCGACTCGGACTCTCCCGAAAACTCGAGAAAACTACAAGGACAGGACACAGACGAAGACCTATGACACGGTGACTTCTTGGGTGTCCTCAAGATTGCTTTTTGAGCAATGTTTCTCCACATAATGGTAGAATTGGCAACTGGGTTTGAGTTAAATTTGTATGATGATGTATATTTTGGGAGATTATGATCAAATGGTGAGCAATTGGGGGGATAGAATGTGGGGATTTTGGTGCAGGACATCAAATTAAATCAACTTTTTTTTTGCAGATATGATGTTTTGTGGGATCAATTTGGTTTTGATGAAAAGAAACTTGTATGGATCATGAGTTGTATGGTTTGGATTTGAAGATGAGGGTTGAAGAGGAGTACGAGGAAGAGTGGTGTTGTAAACCCTTGCAAAACCTTTGTTGCTGGCTGCCGCTGAACTAGTAGTTGTGAAGAAGTCAAAAGTGGAACCCTTCACACTCATGTTCAAGTTTTTTTCCTTTTTTCTCCTCTCTTTTCCTATTCTTTTTTTCTTTTCTTTTGTCTTTTGAGATAAAAATAAGGATAATGCATCATGATATTTTCACTTTCTAATTTTTTAAGCTTAACTGGTTCTTTAAAAAACAAATTAATTAAAAAATCTCAAATGTAAGTTTTCTTTGATCTTCATTTATATTTATAAACTGTATATCATGTTCTATGAATTGCATATCATATTATATGAGAACTATAATTTTGTATATATAAACTATAAAAATTGAAATGGGATCAAAACATAAGAAAAATTTATATTTGAGATTTTTCAACAATTCACTCTTCTTTTAAAGGTTTTCCCCCTTATTTTCAAGTAACATCTTTTTTTTTGATAAGGCTCACGTAACATCTTTTATATCTCTATGGTCACGTATTTTTTGTTTCATGAATTGAACTTATCAATAATTTATTTCAATTTAATATTAACTTCTTTTTTCTTAAAGATTACGTGAGATGATTTACATGAAAACTTTTTCATCATCATGTTTACATATTTGCGATTACATAAATCTAACTTCAAACATCATAAGACTCAACTCATTATACGTTTTTCTCAAAAATATTGACACTTCAACACTTAAAAGAATAACTTGAAATCATTTGTGACATTTGGTTTTCCTACATAGTTTGGGAAACAAATTTTTATTTTATTTTATTTTATTTTTTTGGTCAAAGAGGGGTCGAAGTCCAATTCAAATAAATTAACTAAGGAACAAATCTCGATATAAACACACCATACAAATCAACAAATAAAACAAAATGCAGCCCTTTGATGACCGATTAAGAAGATGTAACCCCAACGGAAAGAAAAGAGCATAGCTCATAAATCAATCAACAACACGATTGCCTTCATGATAAACATACATAACCTTCAATTCCCAATGTTGTGCGCAACTGTCGACACCGACTCAAAAGGTGAAACTGTGGATGCGACAGTGAGAGATCGTGTTAAAAGTAGTAGGGATACAACAAGAGCATCAGTCCGAAGAGTGACCCATCGATAACCAAGGGCCCAAGTACGCTCGAGACCAAACACAATGTCGAGTAGCTCAGCTTTCAGTGCAGAGCATGATCCCAAATTGATCGGTTGACTCTCAATCCATACATCATTTGAATTGCGTAAACAGTGGTTGTCGTCGTTTTTCTCGACTCCGACAGTGATGCTCCCCTCAATATTTTTGATTTTTTTTTCCAAGGAAAAAGAAACAAAATTGGTTGTTATCCCACTCATAATATAATTTAAAATCAATTATTTTCAAATTCTTAAATTTTAAGGATTGATTTTAAATTTATAAAAAAAATATAGTCTATGTAACTGCAGTTGATGATGCAACCTCTATAATTTTTTTTCCAGGACTAGTATAAACTGAGTTGATACTGCAGTAACTTTTCTAAAACAAGGATAAAGCAAGAAAAACGGTGCAGCGCCCGCATAGATGTTCATGCAGCATATATTTTTTCAGGTGAGAGAGGACAAAGACAACGACAAATATCGGAGCTTTGCATTACGGGGAAATCGAGTTCTCTAGCCGGCCATCAATATCAAAATCTAAAGGTATCAAAATCCTCAATTTTCCCCCGAAATCATCCGATTATTCAAACTCCCATTTGCTCAAATTGAAAATCCCAATCAACGCCGCTTTGAATAGACGAAACCCTAGTTGCTAAATCCTCTTAACCGTTGGAATTTCCCGTTTTGGGGTCTGTGCTTCGTCGATTCGAGGAGAATTGGGATCTGGGTAGGTTAGGGTTTTGGAGAATAGTGTGTTGAAATGTTTGAATTTGGCGAATCGTGGGATTGCTGAGCTGGGCATTTCAGCTTGCAGTGAAATTTCACGTTTTGGGGTTTCTAATCTGTTGATTGGATGAGACTTGGGATCTGGGTGAGTTAGGGTTTTCGAAAATAGTGTGTTGAAATGGTTGCATGTGGGCAATCGTGGAATTAATGAGCTGGGAACTTCGGTCCTCAGTGAAAATTTTCATTTTGGGAGGATTAATCTGTGGATTCGATGAGAATTGGGATTTGGGTAGGTTACGGTTTTGCAGAATAGTGTGCCAATATGGTTCAAATCGGGGAATCGTCGGCTGGAAACTTCAGCTTGCAGCTGATTAGAAGCGGGTCATTGAGGGAAGATGCTGGCAGTGGTCGTTGCTTGACTGGGTCGAGGAATCCAAGCCCGATTGGTCGTGGATCGAGGAATTCGAGTCCATTGGGGAGGAATGGGAGTAGGAATACTAGCCCGTGCAGACAGAAGGCAACAGTGAAGACGAAGCCACGGGGTTTGGATGAGGAGACACTGGCTACGTTCGTGAAGAATGTGGTTCCTGATGTACAGATGGAGGATGATATATGGGCAATGTTGCCTGAGGATTTGCTGAATGAGATATTAGCTAGGATTCCTCCGTTTATGATGTTTAGGCTGCGGTCGGTTTGCAAGAGGTGGAACTTGATTTTGCAGGACAGTTGTTTCCTCAAGTTTCATTCTCAGGTGCCGTCTCATGGACCTTGTCTGCTTACATTCTGGAAGAACTCGCAGACTCCACAGTGCTCAGTGTTCAGCTTGCCGTTGAAGACGTGGTATAGGATTCCGCTGACCTTTCTGCCGCTGTGGGCTTTTTGGTTAGTTGGTTCTTCGGGTGGGCTAGTTTGTTTCTCAGGACTTGATGGATTGACTTTTAGGATATTGGTGTGTAATCCAATGACTCAAATGTGGAGGACATTGCCGAGCATGCATTATAATCAGCAAAGACAGCTGATCATGGTCGTTGATCGGAAGGACCGGTCCTTCAAGATTATTGCTACCAGTGACATTTACGGTGACAAATCATTACCCACGGAAGTGTTTGATTCGAAGACGAATCGTTGGTCAGTCCACCAAATGATGCCTGCTGTTAATCTTTGTTCTTCGAAGATGGCGTTCTGTGATTCAAGATTGTACTTGGAAACACTATCACCGCTCGGTCTGATGATGTATAGACTGGAAACAGGATACTGGGAGCATATTCCTGCAAAGTTCCCGAGATCTTTGCTTGACGGCTATCTAGTTACTGGCACTCAGAAACGGCTCTTTTTGGTCGGAAGGATAGGCTTGTACAGTACCCTTCAGAGTATGAGAATATGGGAATTGGACCACACAAAGGTTCAATGGGTTGAGATCAGTAGGATGCCGTCCAAGTATTTTCGGGCTCTGTTGAGGTTATCAGCGGAGAGGTTTGAGTGTTTTGGTCAGGATAATTTGATCTGCTTTACTTCTTGGAATCAAGGCAAGGGGCTGATGTATGATGTGGATAAAAAGGTCTGGTCTTGGATTGCTGGTTGTGCTCTCCAGTCATTCAACAGCCAAGTATGTTTTTATGAGCCGAGATTCGATGCTTCCATCTACTGATAACAGAGGCCTTATTTACGCTTTTGCTTCCGACAATAAAACCCAATATGACTTGCCTGTCACCTGTGACGTAGTTGGAGTCAGCCAACAACCATTTTGTTTCTGAATTTGTTCGAGGGATGTAGATTGCTGGTGGTTGGTGTGAACTTGATTGTACTCTACTTCCTGTGTCAAGATGCAGACCGTGACGTTGAGGTTGTTTCATCAAGCTGTTAACTTCTCCAGGACTACTCTCTTTGAACAGCTCAGTATGAAATCGCCTGCAACTGGATGAGTGATGGCAGCTTCTGAGACGAACTAACAATAGCTGACCTATGTGAGTTTTCCTGTTGAATTATTCACTCCGATCTTGTAACTCTGTTGTGGTTGATTAGTTTGCATACCCATTTCCCGTCTTAGTTTTCTTAACAATTTCTGTTGGCAGTAGACGTGAATTTTTGAAAAACTAAGCTCCAAAATGCTTAAGCTATCATCAGGTGATTAGAAGCATTAATTGTTGTTTAGTGATGGATTACATTTATTCTAAAACGCGATGATGGAGAATGTATCAGTTGGAATATGAAATAAGATGCCTATGAAACAACGGCTGCATGATTGGTTTCGGGCACATTATGCACAATGAGTATATTCTGTTTTGAAGCGATTTGTGATTGTTCATATAAAGGCTTTGTCAGATGCTCTGGTATTTTAGCCGCTGCAACAAAAAAATCACCACATTTGAAGCAATTTTTTTTTTAAATTTAAAGTTTGGAACAAAATATATGAAATTCACAATCAATGAGATTTTGTGATGAAATGGTGATGCGTGCTGTCATTTACACGTCAAATTAATATTTAAGAGCATTCACTTCACTCTAAAAATATAGAATTAAATGTACTAGTGGAAGTAAGGATCGATCCCACAGAGAAAGTTGGAACTGATCAACTAAAATAATTTAAGACTTTTACTATTCTAGGAATTTGGGGGGAGGGTTTGTTTAAAAGGTTTAACAATTAAACTATTGATTTAGAAATATAAAAGCTAAACTAGACAGATAGCAGGATAGATTGTTTAGATACGGAGAAATATAGGGATTATGATTGATTCATTTAGAATTATTTAGATCAATCACTGATATTTATAAGTCTTAAGTGTGATGATTAAAATGGAATGTTTGTAATAAGTATTGGCTTAACTCACTACGTTTCGTAGCTTTTAACTTCTAATTAGCTCAGATAGTTAAACTAACTCAAGGATCCTAAATCAATTCAATTAGCTCGAGTAATATTCAAAACACAAGAGCTGAATCATAACATGGAACCTAACATACATAACATTCATAATAATTAGTTTAAATTACTCATGTTACATGCATTATTAACCATTGATTGTATATGACAATTAACTTAAATCACATTATATCAAGTAGCTACTTAACTAAATCATTTAGCATGACTTATAGCATCAACATATGTAATTAGGTGACAAATCTATCATACATATGTCATATAGTGATTTTAATAGGTTTCATGCATCATTAAATCATCAACACATTTCTGGTTTATAGTTTAAGCTTCAATATCTCATGATCTATTCATTCTAAATGCATCAACACACCCCTACAAACAAACTACTCACACATTCAACAAACAAAGCATGGAATCGATTAAAATAAAGTATGATAACATTCTGGTCAAGTTGAGAACAAAAGACAGAAGATATACAGTGTTGAAACGTGTTCCAAAATGAATCCGATGAATATCCTAAGCGTTTGGACTGAAAGCGCGTTGAATTCCTCTCCAAAAACCCTTCTTTGTGTCGCCTTTCTTCTCCTCCACCGTCTCTGCCGTCTTCAAGCTCTTCTCTGCCGAATATGTTGTTAATTCAACCCTAGGAAGGATATATATAGGCGTGGAGGTGTAACAGAATTGATCGGACGGACGAAACTCAACATTTTGGATCTGGGATCTCGTCGCGCCCGTGACAGGGTAAAAACGTGGATTCTTGGGAAATGCAGCGTCGTGCCCGCGACAAGGCATCGTGCGCGCAACAACAACACTGTTCTATCCTAAAACTAAAACTAAAAATAGCAAACGACGTCCAAAAATTCCCAAAACTTATACATAGCATCTAAACACATAGATCTAGCTAATCATGGTCAAAGTTCGTCGAAAGAACTCTTGAAACACGTGAAATGGTGATGAAATGTGAAATGCGGCTTTTCGAATTCGTGGATTTCCATTCTCTTGATTCTTCTTCATTTTTGCTTCAAATTTCACATCAATCTGCCATAAAATATCAACACACAGCAGTACCAACATTCCAAGGCAAAACGATACTAAAAATATAATTTACACAATATGAGAGGAATAAAACAAACGTTTAAAATAACGAAATGATGTGTGAGTTCATACACATCAAATTCCCTAAGCTAAATCTTTGCTTGTCCCTGAGCAAAGTCTAGACTCAAAACAACGAAAGAAATGTGAAATGAAGAAAAACTAGCAAAAATCAAAAATCCTATAGGTCGAGCATCAAAGTAATTAGATTGCCTAATATCAACACCAAATACATGTCGAACGAATATAACTCAATAGTCATCCTTAATCTCTATTCACATCACATGTAGCTTTTCCTCAAAACATCCTTTTTCATAATTTTTCACACTAAGCAGATTCTTAAAATGCAGAAAAACAAAATATTTAGAAACTCAAATTCCAATTCTTTTTTTTTTTCGTCTGTTGTTTTCTTAAATTAAGATCATTCCCAAAGACACCAAGGTCTCAAAGGAGGTCTAGATTTCTTACTGGACATGTATCTTTTCTTTTTTCCTAAGCGATATTATCAAATACTATATCCCTCCTTTTATCCGTAGATGGTAATTTTGATTATTGAGGTAAGGAACAAAGCACTTATAACATTGCTTTGCATATTCTTTCACTCTATTTTTTTTTTCTTTTTTTAAGTAGGTATAAAGCATTCTCCAGTGAGCAAAAATAGCGTGAGAGTTATCATGGAAGAACAAGTGTTTATTTATCAAAAGAAATCGAAAATTTTCTTCAAAATTTTTTTTAAAAACCACTCCATGCTCCCTCATAAGATTTTTCGTACCATGTGGTTGAAAATTCCAGGTGTTAATACCCAAGTTTCGTACCATGCCACTTTGAAATTGTAGGATCGTATGAATGTGGTTGACATCACCTGCTATGGACTCCTGTGCAAGTTTCATCTCTTAGAGCATCTCTAGTATTAACTGTTAGTTATCTTGAAGCTCATTAATATGATTCTTTAAAACAGCGAAACCGTATGGGATGGGAGCCATCATTGGATGGTTTGAGTCAACACTTGGCTTATCATTGTCTTCGATCCATCTGTCAATATTCACTACGTGTATATCTCTTTCATTTGGCAAGTTAGTGTTTGACATCTGATAAAACACAACTCGATCGTAAAAATTAGTCCTCTTCTCTCTCTCTCTCACACACGATGTAAAGAAGAAAACAGAGAAGCATAGAGTATAAACATAGAAGCATGAATATTAATCTATGAATGAAACATGACAATCATATTAAACTGAATTCAAAACTTAGGTTAAGCTTACATAAAAGGGAACTAATTGCATAAAAACAAAACAAAGATTCATAAAACATAAAAGTTCTTACATTTTTTTTCAAAGAAAGAAGTACACCGAAATAAATAACTAACTAAAACGTCTTGGAATACCCAACCTCCCCTAAACTAATCTAAAGTACAGTCTAAATAAGAGTACAGACTCCTAAATAGACTGCCTAGTTAATGGAAATCACATTGGAGGAGGTGGTGGAAATCTGCTATCTAGGTACTGAAAAATCTGGCGTTGGACATCCGCATGGCTCTGCTGAAGATCAATCAGCTAAGATCGTATCGAGGAAACATCAGCTCGAAGGTCAGCTACCTCCTGTCGCAGAGAATGAAACTCAGCACACCAATCGGCAGGCTGTGTCTGCACTGACATAGTAGGCGGCATAGGAGTTGCTGGTCTGAAATGGTGAGATGGAGACTGATGTGCTGGAGATGAATGATGAGGCTGAGGCTCACCCATAGTAGAGTCACCCTCAGAATCCAAATCATCGTCTGCTGCGATCATTGGGAATCCCCAATTGCTCCGGTCAGACAACCAGAGAGAAAAGGTAGGCAATGGCACTCTCAACGGCTCCTCTCCAGCTCTCGCGGTAAAATAATACACACCGCGGTCAAAAGAAATCATCCCAATACGAACCATGCTGTCTATCCCAAATGGTCCCCTAGTAGGCTCACTAAGAGCAGGGACAATAGTCATATCAAACCCGAAATAAGCTAATGGTGTAAGTAGTCCACCAATCAAGATAGGAGCTCGAGGACTATCAGCTGCAACTGCCTCAATCTTCTCAATAAGCATAAATCCCGAGCTAAGATAAGATAATGATAACTGATTATATCCGTCCTGTGCCTCGTCGCGCCCGCCATTTCTTTGAAACGCTTCAATTAAATAGACAGCCATGACGTTTAATTAATGCTTTGAAACGCAGTTCACTTTCTCCAAAGGAATTTCATCGAACCACGTCGAATCTTGAAATTGAAAGTAACGTTTGAATCTATGTCCGTTAACTTTAAAAATTTTCGAAGTGTCCTCACTTTGTATCTCGACTGTTCCGTGATTAAAGACCTTCTTAACCACAAATGGCCTTTCCCATCTTGATTTCAGTTTTCTTGGGAATAATCTTAGGCGAGAGTTATACAATAGAACCTTATCTCCTTCTTTAAAATGTTTGCGTGAAATGTTCTCGTCATGAACTCTGCTAAATTTCTCTTTGTATAAAGCAGCATTTTCATAAACATCACGACGAATCTCATCCAGTTCTGAGATTTGAAGCTTCCTCATATTAACACAGTCTCCGTATCTTGCATTCAGCTCTTTAATAGCCCACCATGCCTTATGTTCAATTTCCACCGGCAGGTGACATGCTTTTTCGTACACTATTCTGTACGGAGACATTTCAATTGGCGTCTTATACGCAGTACGATACCCCCAAAGAGCGTCATTCACTTTATCACTCCAATCCTTCCTCTTCGGATTGCCAATCTTTTTCTAGGATTCTTTTGATCACACGATTGGACACTTGAGTTTGTCCGCTCGTTTGAGGATGATAGACAGTTGAGATTCTATGATTTACATGGCATTTCTTAAAAAGGGCATCCATCACCTTATTGCAAAAGTGGGTTCCTCGATCGCTAATGACGACTAGGTATGCCAAATGTATTAAAAATAAAATTTTTAATAAACTCAACCACCATCTTGGCGTTATCAGTTCTTGTTGGTATGGCCTCTACCCATTTAGAGACATAATCCACTGCCAGCAATATATAAGAGTGACCTTTAGAACTTGAAAATGGTTCCATAAAGTCTATACCTCAAATGTCAAAAATTTCACATGACATTACATATTTTTTA
The DNA here is from genome assembly GCA_035668315.1 of Drosera spatulata. Lineage (NCBI taxonomy): Eukaryota > Viridiplantae > Streptophyta > Magnoliopsida > Caryophyllales > Droseraceae > Drosera > Drosera spatulata. The sequence continues at coordinate 28,497 of JAOVYX010000976.1, read as the reverse complement.
GGCATTTCATCTCTTTTCGAAATATTGTCAGACTTTTGGCATTGCTCACAATTTTTAACAAACTCATATACATCTTTATTTAATGTTGGCCAGAAAAATCCGCAAGATAGAATTTTATGAGTTGTTCGTCTCACTTCAAAATCACCACAGTCATAGGAATGGCAGTGCTTCAGCACTGACTTAATCTCATTGTCAGGAATGCATCTTCTTATCACTTCATCAGTGCAGTACTTAAGTAGAATCGGATCTTCCCAAGAGTAATACTTCGTATCACTCTTGATCTTATCTGTTTGATGCCTTGGACGATCATTTGGCAATTTTCTGGTCATCAGAAAATTAACATGGTCAGCATACCAAGATACGTAACCATGAACATGGTATAAGTGCTCGTCAGGAAACGATTCTGAAATCCGAATTGACTCATCCTGATTTATAATCCTCGATAGGTGATCAGCAACATGATTTTCCGTACCCTTTTTGTCTCTGATCTCAATATCAAATTCCTGAAGGAGAAGTATCCATCTTAATAATCTTGGTTTTGATTCCTTCTTCTTCAGAAGATACTTTAAAGCGGCATGGTTAGAGAATACAATTACCTTACCCCCCAATAAATAGGAAAGAAATTTTTCCAGGGCAAAAATAATTGAATAAAGCTCTTTCTCAGTGGTTGTGTAATTAACTTGAGTCTCATCATGGGTTTTCGATGCATAATAAATCACATGTGGAACCTTGTCCACTTTCTGTCCAAGCACAGCACCTACGGCTCTGTCGCTAGCATCACACATGATCTCAAACGGATAGTTCCAATCCGGAGGTTGAATAATAAAAGTTGAGATCAATTTTTCTTTAAGAATTTTGAATGCTTCTTTACATTCCTCAGTGAATGTAAACCCAGTCTCTTTCTTGAGTAATTTAGTCAGGGGATTTGCAACCTTGGAAAAATCCTTAATAAATCGTCTGTAAAAACCTGCGTGCCCAAGGAATGCACGTATCTCTCTAACACTTGTGGGATAAGGTAGAGATTTAATAATTTCGACTTTGGCCTTATCCACATCTAATCCCTTAGCAGAGACTATGTGTCGTAGAACTAAACCTTTTTCTACCATAAAATGGCATTTTTCATAATTCAGAACAAGGTTAGTTTCCACGCATCTTTTCAGAACTTTCTCCAGATTTATAAGGTAGTTCTCAAAGGAATTTCCATATACAGAGAAATCGTCCATGAAGATTTCTATTATTTCTGATATATAATCAGAAAATATAGACATTACACACTTTAGGAACATTGCAGGAGCATTGCATGAGGCAAAGGGCATACGCCGGTAAGCATAAGTTCCAAAAGGGCAAGTAAAGGTTGTTTTCTCTTGATCTTCAGGGGTTATCACAATCTGGTTATACCCTGAATATCCATCTAAGAAACAGTAATGGGAACGTTCAGCTGGTTTTTCTAGCATCTGGTTCATAAAAGGCAGCGAAAAATGATCTTTTCTCATGGCTGCGTTCAATTTGCGATAATCAATGCAGAGTCTCCAGCCACTTTGCACTCTGGTTGCAATCGCTTCTCCACTTTCTTTTTCAACAACCGTTAGGCCAGATTTCTTCGGTACTACATGAATCGGACTTACCCATCGGCTGTCCGTGATTGGATAAATTATTACAGCATCGAGAAATTTTAAAATTTCGTTCTTCACTACCTCCATCATAGGAGGATGGAATCTTCGTTGTGGTTCTCTGGATGGTTTAGAATTGTCCTCTAACAAGATTCTGTGCATACAAATCGCAGGACTTGTTCCTTTAATATTGGCAAGGGTTCATCCAATTGCCATCTTATGCTTTCTCAAAACATCCACCAGAGGTTTCTCTCGGTCATCTGTCAGCTGGCTTAAGATAATAATTGACAATTTGTTATTTTCACCCAAATAAGCATATTTCAACTGAGCAGGCAAATGTTTTAGCTCTAGAGTTGGTGGTGTTTCAATTGATGGTTTAATCTTCTCATGGTCTTGTGGTAATTCAAGGGGATTGTCACGCTCATGTCCTTGCAACTGATCTTCAAGAAATGACAAGTCATATCAAAATTGCTTTCATCAAATTCCTGATCCACATCAGTATTCCTAATTGTTTCCATGAAAGTTAACTCATCTGCGTAGAATAGTTCTTCTTTTAGGGGCATGGCGGTGCTAACAGAACACACAGCGAATACTTGATCGTTAGGATGTGTCATAGCCTCATAGATATTAAATTCAATGACCTCTCCATCAAATTCCATAGACAGCTTTCTTGTATTTACATCAATTTTTGTGTTAGCTGTCCTCAAGAATGGTCTCCCTAATAAAATAGGTGCGCGCGATGAATGGTTATGACCATCTTCAGTCTTAATAATATAAAAATCAGCTGGAAAGACAAGATCATTGACTTTCATCAGGACATCTTCCACCATCCCAACAGGATGTGTGACGGACCTATCGGCTAGTTGAATTAAGAGCCCAGTTGATTGTAAAGGTTCTAAATTCAAAGATTAAAAAATTGATAAGGGCATCACATTAATGGACACTCCCAGGTCAATCATACAACCTGAAATTTGCACACTTCCTATTGTGCATGGTATAGTAAATATTTCAGGGTCCTTTTAATTCTGCGGTAGTCTCTTTTGCAATATAGCCGAGACATTCTCGCTCACCATTACTCGTTCATGTCCTTGTAATTTTCTCTTGTTGGTGCAAAGTTCCTTCAGGAATTTAGCATACCTTGGAACTTGTTTAATTACCTCCAACAGAGAAATATTTACTTCAACTTTCTTAAAAAGTTCGAATATGTCTTTTTCTGCTTCCGCTTTCTTATCCTTTGTCAACCAATTAGGAAAAGGAGCATTAGAAATGATTCTTGTTTCTTCAGGAGCAGGTGTCCTTATTTCATCTTGATATTTAGGGGTTTGAGAAACTTCAGTTACCCCTTCCTTCTTATCTTGATGAACTTCCAGTTCATCTTCAATTTCATGAGGATTTGCATAGTTTTCAGATAATTCTCTTCCACTTCTCAGAGTTATTGCATTCGCAGACTCTCTCGGATTTATAGGCTGAGAAGGGAGTTTATTGTTCATTTGAGCCTTTACCTGGTTCATATCAGAAGATAATTGGCTCATTTGGCTTTGGATGTTTTGAATATCAGTCTTTGTTTCCTTAACATCCTTTTACATTTGCATTTGAGTTATAGCCATTTGCTTTACCATATCCTCAAGTGACATTCCACTTGATGATCCTTGATTAGAGTTATTTGTATTAAAATTCTGTTGTTGCTGCTGTTGGCCCTGACCGAATCCTGGAGGGAATCTTTGTTGTTGAGGAATATTTTGAGCATTATTCTGATTTGTCCATCTAAAATTTGGATGATTCCTCCAAGGCATGTCAGGCATATTATTCCACGGTGCTGCCCTTTGTCCTTGAAAATTAACAGCATTTACATCTTCGTGTAAGGAAGGACAAGCATCTATCTTGTGAGTTATGCTCTGATGAAATTCACACGACTTCACTTGTTGAAGCTGTGTGTGTGCAGTATCAGTTACTAATTTAGTAACCAAATCAGTCAGTGCAGCTATTTTCTTATCAGTTGTCGAGCTTTCAGCTGGTTCTCTATCAGTATCAATCCTCGGGCTGAAATCTTGAGAACTCTGGGCAGATATCTCAATTAATCTCCTTGCTTCAGCAGGAGTTTTATTTGTTAGGGCGTTATCACTTGAAGAGTTTATTCGATGACGTTCCTCAGGTAACAGCCCTTCACAGAAATGCAAGATTAAGAGGTTTTCCGCTATCGAATGATGTGGACAGCTTGCATATAAGCATTTGAAACGCTCCCAATACTCATGAAGGTTTTCTTCAGTCCTTTATCTAATCCCGGAAATTTCTTTTTGTAGATTTGTCGTTCGGCTTGATAGGAAGTATTTTTCAAAAAAAGCGTTTTGCATTTCTGCCCATGTTTAAATTGATAATGATGGTAATTCATAAAGCCAATCTTTTGCATAACCCTGTAGGGTGAAAAGAAATGCAAACAGTTTAATTACATCAACTGTTATACCATCAGTTTTACCCGACTTACATACCACATGAAACTCCTTCAAATGTCTATGCGGGTCTTCACCAGGTAGACCATGAAACACTGGGAGTTTATTCAGAAGGCATGAATTTAGCTTAAATGGCACATTAAGAGTAGGCAAATTAATGCAAAGAGGTTCTTCCTCTATTGTGGGAGCAGATAACTCTCTAAGAGTTCGATGTAAATTTTGCTCAGGATTATTTGCATTGTTTTGGTTATTTTCTATCATTTCAAAATTTCTGATAATAATAGGAGAAAAACTCCTTTCCGTTTGAGCACGTTGAGTAGAAGTTGAAGATGTAAAACCTAAGAAAGGAGTTGAGCTATTTATTTGAGGAGATTCAAAATTAGAGACTAATTTTCTAACTTCAGATCCAGTTACCCTATCACTTCTCAAGTTCATAAAAATTCATGCAAACTTCTTTTTGGATAGTTTTTTTTATTTTTTTAAACTAGAATAGCTAAATATTAAGTTGAATTTAGTTGATTCGACACTCGTTACAACGATTTCCCGACAACGGCGTCAAAATATGATGCGTTCTGTCGTTTACACGGCAAATTAATATTTAAGAGCACTCATTTCACTCTATAAATATAGAATTAAATGTAGTAGTGAAAGTAAGGGTCGATCTCACAGAGAAAGTTGAAACTGATCAACTAAAATAATGTAAGGGTTTTACTATTCTAGGTATTTTGGGGGAGGGGATTGCTTAAAAGGTTGAATAACTAAACTATTGATTCAGAAATGTAAAAACTAAACTAGACAGATAGCAGGATAGGTTGCTTAGATAGGGAGAAATGCAAGAATTATGGTTGATTCATTTAGAATTATTTAGATCAATCACTGATATTTATAAGTCTTAAGTGTGATGATTAAAATGGAATGTTTGTAATAAGTATTGGCTTAACTCACTACGTTTCGTAGCTTTTAACTTCTAATTAGCTCAGATAGTTAAACTAACTCAAGGATCCTAAATCAATTCAATTAGCTCGAGTAATATTCAAAACACAAGAGCTGAATCATAACATGGAACCTAACATACATAACATTCATAGCAATTAGCTTAAACTACTCATGTTACATGCATTATTAACCATTGATTGTATATGACAATTAGGTTAAATCATATTATATCAAGTAGCTACTTAACTAAATCATTTAGCATGACTTATAGCATCAATATATGTAATTAGGTGATCAATTTATCATACATATGTCATATAGTGATTCTAATATGTTTCATGCATCATTAAATCATCAACACACTTCTGACTTATAGCTTAAGGTTCAATATCTAATGATTTATTCATTCTAAATGCATCAACACACCCCTACAAACAAACTAGTCACACATATTCAACAAACAAAGCATGGAATCGATTAAAACAAAGTATGATAACATTCTGGTCAAGTTGAGAACACAAAATAGAAGCTATATAGTGTTGAAACGTGTTCCAAAATGAATCCGATAAATATCATAAGCGTTTGGATTGAAAGCGCGTTGAATTCCTCTCCAAAAACCCTTCTTTGCGTCGTCTTTCTTCTCCTCTACCGTCTCTGCCATCTTCAAGTGCTTCTCTGCCGAATATGTTGTTAATTCAACACTAAAAAGGGTATATATAGGCATGGGGGCGTAACAGAATTGATCGGACGGACGAAACTCAACATTTTGGATCTGAGATCTCGCGCGCCCGCGACAGGGTAAAAACGTGGATTCCTGGGACATAAAGCGTCGTGCCCGCGACGCCTGGTGTCGCGCCCGTGACCATGTTCTGCCCACAACAGGGCATCGTGTCCGCGAGAGCAACACTATTCTATTCTAAAACTAAAACTAAAAATAGCAAACGACGTCCAAAAATTTCCAAAACTAATACATAGCATTTAAACACATAGATCTAGCTAATCATGGTGAAAGTTCGCCGAAAGAACTCTCGAAGCACGTGAAATGGTGATGAAATGTGAAATGCGGCTTTTCGAGTTCGTGGATTTCCATTCTCTTGATTCTTATTCATTTTTGCTTCAAATTCCACGCCAATCTGTCATAAGACATCAACACACAACAGTACCAACATTCCAAGACAAAACGACACTAAAAATGTAATTTGGACAATAGGAGAGGAATAAAACAAACGTTTAGAATAACGAAATGATGTGTGATTTCAAACATATGAAATGGATTTTTGTTGTTGCTAATTAGTAGCTTCTGCAACTGTTTCTACTTCTTCTTTTTGTTGTACTTTCCCATGGTATGCGTGTTTGATCCTGAAATATACTTGCGTGTAGTTGGTCCTGATGGACTTTGCACTTGACGATGCTTGATGATTATTAGAAATTGGAATGTCGTTTGTTAGATCCACGATGCTAAATCGATGATTGTGATTACATAGATGTATATCAACTGCATCTATATAGTACATCAAGAAAACAAATTTTTGGCCCACAAGAAGTATAAGATGGCGTGCATCTCGCTCTTCTCTAATCCTCTTCTGGAAGAATGTAAATGTGTATTTTATCAATCGTATGCTTGTGCGTGATGTTGAATGCGGCTTTCAATTCATGTATTTGGAAAGACAAATAGGCCATCGCCAAGGGAAGATGATCATCATGAAGACGGAAGATGAGCTTCTGAGCTAATGAAATGATAGTAAAAGATGACAATTAAGCTCCAAGCTGTGGAAAGCGGCATCGTGATTCCGAGCTAAATGTGTCTTTGTTTGAGGTATTTTTCATAGTCTCTTTGCGGTATATATCGTAAAATGGAGTTGGTTCAGTGATGAGTCATTTTTTTTCTAACCATAAGGTCAGAGGTTCAATTGCCAAGGACATGAGGAAACAGTCTTTCTTTGTGTCTTTGTTTGAGGTATTTCCCATAGCCTTTTTGTGATATATATCATCAGGTGGAGTTGGTTCAATGGTGATCCGTTTTCCTTCTAACTGTAAGGTCAAAGGTTCGATTCTTATGGACATCAGGAAATAATCTCATTAAAAAATAAGGATATGATTTACGTATATTATCGTATCTTATCAGGATGTTCTCCCTATACCCATAAGTTGTTTTCAACAATCAACGAGATATGTACAATAATAAGCTAATCGATAAAAATCAAGCAATTACATAAAGGATTTTTGGATAATTATTCTTGTGTGAATTTCCTTTGATATGAGCATTCATGTCGATTGTGTCGAGACTTTCCTCTTTTGTCCTTACTGATACAGGTTTCGAATGGTGTCCTAAAGACATGAATCCTATTCTATAAAATATGTTACATCATACTCCACTCGATACATATTAAATACAACACTTTTGATCATTATGTTATTCAATATATATTTTGTGTTGTTTCGTTTGTCGGTTGAATAACACAAAAAAATTATGTCACTGACGTCAGATTGAAATACATCGTGGGGCTAAGTGTGCAAGCTAAGCGCTTGCTACCTAGTGATCTCTGGCTGGGAGCA
>JAOVYX010000976.1:0-20848 GCA_035668315.1 Drosera spatulata | reverse complement strand
TGTGAATTTCCTTTGATATGAGCATTCATGTCGATAGTGTCGAGACTTTCCTCTTTTGTCCTTACTGATACAGGTTTTGAATGGCGTCCTAAAGACATGAATCCTATTCTATAAAATATGTTACATCATACTCCCCTCGATACATATTCAATATAACACTTTTAATCATTTTGTTGTTCAATACATATTTTGAATAGTTTCGTTTGTCGTTTTAATAACACAAGAAAATTATGTCACTAACGTCAGATTGAAATACATCGTGGGGCTAAGTGTGCAAGCTAAGCGCTTGCTACCTAGTGATCTCTGGCTGGGAGCAAGGGCAATTAGCTACGTTATCCAAGATCATGCGGGGAAAATTTTGACATCAAGTACATAGTTCTACATTTCTTCAACATGCACCAAAAAGTGGAACAATGGTATGCAGAACGTCTCAATATTGGCTTTCAAGTATGAGAATCAAACATGATCTATAATGTGTTTTTTTTATTATAGATTTTTCTAAGAAAAATCTTTTGATTCACCAAATGGCCTGCACACCAGATGAATCGCTTAAATTGTCATTTTGCCATAAGTTCACGGCACATGATAGCTCGACACCTAACACGTTTTGATTCCTTGACCTCATATTGGAGGTGGGGCTGCTTACAAGTAGGGCTTGTGTTACTCCAACATGGTCCATAATACTTGTTCCGTTAAAAAATAGATATTATATATAGTTAAGTTAATTCGTTAGACTCATTTCAATTATAAATTTATAATGTTAGAGATGATTAGTCATTTGGCTTTGGTTAGTCATTGGTTAATCTTTTGATTTTGGTTAGTTATATTTGGTTTGGTGATTGGTTGGTCATTTGATTATGGTTGATCATTGAATAATCATTGGCTTTGTTTAGTTAATTTGGACAGTCATCATAATGTCGGTTCGTTATCTTGATCGGTTATTGGCTTTAGGTAGTCATGGCTACTAATCAATTATTCTTGTGTGAATTTCCTTTGATATGAGCATTCATGTCGATAGTGTCGAGACTTTCCTCTTTTGTCCTTACTGATACAGGTTTCAAATGGCGTCCTAAAGATATGAATCCTATTCTATAAAATATGTTACATCATACTCCCCTCGATACATATTCAATACAACACTTTTAATCATTTTGTTGTTCAATGCATATTTTGAATAGTTTCGTTTGTCGTCTTAATAACACAAGAAAATTATATCACTGACATCAGATTGAAATACATCGTGGGGCTAAGTGTGCAAGCTAAGCGCTTGCTACCTAGTGATCTCTGGCTGGGAGCAAGGGCAATTAGCTACGTTATCCAAGATCATGCGGGGAAAATTTTGACATCAAGTATTCTACATTTCTTCAACATGCACTAAAAAGTGGAACAATGGCATGCAGAACGTCTCAATGTTGGCTTTCAAGTATGAGAATCAAACATGATCTATAATGCGTTTTTTTTTTTTATAGATTTTTCTAAGAAAAATCTTTTGATTCACCAAATGGTCTGCACACCAGATGAACCACTTCAATTGTCATTTTGCCACAAGTTCACGGCACATGATAGCTCGACACCTAACATGTTTTGATTCCTTGACCTCATATTGGAGGTGGGGCTGCTTATTAGTAGGGCTTGGGTTACTCCAACATGGTCCATAATACTTGTTCCGTTAAAAAATAGATATTATATATAGTTAAGTTAATTCGTTAGACTCATTTCAATTATAAATTTATAATGTTAGAGATGATTAGTCATTTGGCTTTGGTTAGTCATTGGTTAATCTTTTGATTTTGGTTAGTTATATTTGGTTTGGTGATTGGTTGGTCATTTGATTATGGTTGATCATTGAATAATCATTGGCTTTGTTTAGTTAATTTGGACAGTCATCATAATGTCGGTTCGTTATCTTGATCGGTTATTGGTTTAGGTAGTCATGGCTACTAATCAATTATTCTTGTGTGAATTTCCTTTGATATGAGCATTCATGTCGATTGTGTCGAGACTTTCCTCTTTTGTCCTTACTGATACAGGTTTCGAATGGCGTCCTAAAAACATGAATCCTATTCTATAAAATATGTTACATTATACTCCCCTCGACCCATATTAAATATAACACTTTTGATCATTATGTTATTCAATATATATTTTGTGCTGTTTCGTTTGTCATTTTAATAACACGAGAAAATTATGTCACTGATGTCAGATTGAAATACATCGTGGGACGGCTAAGTGTGCAAGCTAAGCGCTTGCAACCTAGTGATCTTTGGCTGGGACCAAGAGCAATTAGCTACGTTATCGAAGATCATGCGGGGAAAATTTTGACATCAAGTTCATAGTTCTACATTTCTTCATCATGCACCAAAAAGTGGAACAATGGCATGCAGAACGTCTCAATGTTGACTTTCAAGTATGAGAATCAAACATGGTCTATAATGCGTTTTTTTTATAGATTTTTTCTAAAAAAAATCTTTTGATTCACCAAATGGCCTGCACACCAGATGAACCACTTAAATTATCATTTTGCCACAAGTTCATAGCACATGATAGCTCGACACCTAACATGTTTTAATTCCTTGACCTCATATTGGAGGTGGGGCTGCTTACTAGTAGGGCTTGGGTTACTCCAACATGGTTCATAATACCTATTCCGTTAAAAAATAGATGATATATATAGTTAAGTTAATTCGTTAGACTCATTTCAATTATAAATTTATAATGTTAGAGATGGTTAGTCATTTGGCTTTGGTTAGTCATTGACGAATCTTTTGATTTTGGTTAGTTAATTTTGGTTTGGTGATTGGTTGGTCATTTGATTATGGTTGGTCATTGAATAATCATTGGCTTTGTTTAGTTAATTTGGACAGTCATCTTAATGTTGGTTCGTTATCTTGATCGGTTATTGGTTTTTATTAATAAAATAAATGAGTTATTAAACTAAAATAGTAGATAGAATTTTGCGACGGATTCCGTCGTAAAGTAATATAACTTTGCGATGGAATCCATAGCAAAAATTAGATTTAACTATTTTTGATGAAATTAATTTTTGAGACGGATTTTAAAAAATATTTTAAAAAAAAATTGAAAATTCAAATACCTCCATTAAAATACAGATACCTATTTATCGAATACAAATCTGAACCAAATCCAAATCAAATCGAAATCACATTTATAAATATCTAATATATACAACTGAACATATATCAAAGGCCGGTTAATCCGAGATGTCGCTGCTTAGGAGGGCATGAATCGTCGTTTGGACTCGGAGAGAATGTAGGCACATCACTCCCAGCCTCAGCCTGACGGGTAGAATCGGGGTTCCCGTCCATTTGCCTCATCACGAAAGCAATCGGAGCCTGTATCCGTCCCATGACCTGCTTCTTGATGAGAACCTGCTGCTGTAAGGATTGATGCTCCTCCAATGAAACTCCAGAGCCACGAGCAGATTGTGACTGTGACTTGGATATAGCAGACTGCTGGCTCTTCGGACAGAATTGACTGACAGCTAACCCAATCCCGTATACCTTCCCCTTCTGTGGCTTTTTCACCTTGATGTATGTTTGTAAAGCGGCTCTTACAAGCTGCTGCTGGGAGGCCTTCGGATCCATGGACGAGTCGACCTGCGACTTCGGATGCTGAGCGAATCGCTCCAAAAATGAATCGTATGAATTTCATAATAACGGATTAGCTAAATAAAAAAAATATAATTATAAATGGCACACGTAGTAAAATAAATAACAGTAAAAATTTTATTTGAAATCGAGTAGTCGTCTCGTCGACCATGGGAATGTCGGATAGTGGCTTTCTTGCTAATATTGTGTCCACAACGCTAGGAGTACCCGGTTTTTATGGGTTTCCATCAAAATCTCGAACTCCGTCGCCTTTCTCTTAAGAGCGACTTCCTGAAAAATATTACAAATAATTAATTTGATAACATTTTGTAAAATAGACGATGTCAAATAATTTAACTTAAATTTAAATACTTACCATTCTCTCTACGACGGCTTGCCTGTCCTTGAGATCGATTCCTGCTGTTAATTCTTGATCTCTCTTGGATGTCAGTGGACATGCCATATCGCTCCATCAGCTGAAAACCAACTTCATAACTGATCCAAGGAACAAGATAGTCTTCAACATTGTCGCAGCCTTGAAGAATGAGTTGCGTCTTGTACACTGAATTGCGCATACGAGCATGCAACTTCGCCTCCCAAGCTTCACGTGCTTGGCAATCCAATGAGGAATCCCAAGTAAACAAAATCTTCAAATGTTGAATTAGAAAAGTTAAAAACTATATATGAGAAAGACTAAAAAATTAAAATAAATAAATAAATCAACTTTAAACACATACCCTGAAAAATCCAAACATACGATCCCGAACAACAGCGGGGATCCCTCCAAAGTTCATCCATGGCTCCTCATAGAAAGCCTGGAATGATGTAACAGTCCCTCTGGATACATCACCTTGATGAAACCTGTCAAATGATTTAAAATACGATAATGACATTAGGAAAAATAGGAAAAATGAAATCATGAAAGAAAATCATAAAGAACGATACAAACAAATGGCTTACCAATGTGTGCCCGAATGTAGAGGATTGCTCGGATCAGGATCTGTCCTGTGAGATCCACGAGAACGTTTGCTACCACCTCTAGAAGAATGTGCAGCGGTAGATACGTGTACAGATGGCTATGATGCCTCTGCTGGCTCTCGTAATTGATCATCGCCTACGACTGGGGCCATGATGTCCAAGTGATGAGAGCCATCAGACTGTACGGTCGGTGACGTGAAGAATGAGTCAAGACGGAACCTCGATCCATGCTCCTCCCCTCACGAGAGACTGAAGCTCGACGCGATGCTGAGCCTCCACGAGAGATCCGCTAGAAGAAGACATCTGAAAGAATACAAAACCTTTTAACAATATTCATTTGATATGAAATAATTATTACAAGTTACATCGTTATGTGATTTTTATATTTTGCAAAAAACTTTTAAAGTAGGAAAACCTTTATTCCTCTTCTTCGTCATCCTCCCCTTCAGCATCATTCTGTTCATTCTCCCCATCTTTTTCTTCTTCCTCTTCTTCTGTTTCCTCCTCTTTTTCTTCTTCATACTCCTCTTCTGTTTCAGCCTCTTCTTCGGTTTCTTCTTCCTCTTGTTCTTCTTCCATCTCATTTTCATCATCATTGTCGTTGCCATCATCTCTTCTAGCACACCGAGGAAGATTATTAGCTTTTGAGTTCACGCTCTCTAAAAAATACAACTTCGTGAAGTTGCAAGCTTCCTGTAAAAGATAATCTTCACATATAACACCTTCCATATGTGCTTTGTTCCCAATCTTCTGTTTTAGATGAAATAAAAAACCTAAAACAAATAGAGGATCAATTTGACAGTTCGTATCAAACTCCATGAAAAGCCACTGTTCAAAATTTATACCTTTCAAAGACATACATCCACCTGTAATGTACAGATCCGACTCTTCTAGCCTCGGACGGCAGATGGATTGGGAGATGTTCCATGGAGTTGAAAAAATTAAGAGACAACACCCTCTCCAACTTACAAATTATCTTTGGAATGAACCTCTCTAACCGATCCATGCCAGTGCGAGTAATACAATTTGCACACAAATCCCTGAAAAACTGACTCAGCTCCGTGAAAGCTTTCCAAACATTAGGTGGGAAAAATTTCCTAAAGGCAACATGGATCAACTCTACATAAACACATGATAATCATGACTTTTCATGCCTCTTAACTGTCAATCAGGCTCTCGAATGCAAAGACGTAGGTTAGAAGCATAACCATCTGAAAACTATTGACCCTTCACTCACTCACACACCAACTTGCTTTGTTTCTTCTCCAGAACGAAAGGAACTCTCGGCATCAATAACGGTGGCTTACCTGAATTGCCAACACTTCTAAACACGTGAAATTGAGGTGTCTTGCAGTAAAGTTTCAAATCTTTTCTTGAGCTGATATTGTCTTTGGTCTTTTCATAACATCCATCACTGTATTGAACACGTCGTCAAACACGTTCTTCTCTATATGCATTATATCAAGATTGTGATGGATGAGAAGTTTGCTCCAGTATGGAAGGTCCCAGACAACACTCCTCTTGCTGCAATTGTGTCTTCTATGAAAACCAACTGCATTCACTAAAAGGTCATATTTCAAACGCTCCATCGTTCTAGGAATCCCTGAAAGACTTCAAAACAACTCATCTCCACTACGAATCCCGAACCGAAGGAGGGGGGGGGGGCTCAATCATATTCTTTCTAAATCCACTCTTGTTCTTCCTAAAAGGGTGTCCAAATGCAATGAGGTAGAATGAGGATAAGCCATGAAATGAGGTAGAATGAGGTAAGAAACGACGATGACAATAAAACCATGAATGTTTCCTTCCATTCTTGAGGTAGAATGACTTCGTCCTCTCCTTTCAATGAGGACAAGCCAAATGACTAGCAGTGCTCCAACCACGCAACATCCCATATGCAGGAAAATCACTAACGGTCCAAAGTAAACAAGCCCTCATTTGAAAGGTTTAACGCTTATGAACGTCGTATGTGGGCTTCCCTACCTCCCACATCCAGATTTCCTTTAGGACTCGGACCAGGAATGATCATATTCAGGAATAAGTATGATCTCTTCATGTACATATTGGGAGGAAGGTTATAAGGTGTGAGAATGACGTGCCAACAAGAATACTCTTTTCATGACTTCCCAAACAGTCCGAAACTATCGGTGAAAAGTCCCAAACAAACATTGCGTGGCTCCGTCGCAAAGGACGAAAAACTCTAGTCTAGGTGTTTTCAAGCATCGCTGTCAGAAGGGTGTGCATTCCGTCCTTGATGCAACCATTTCATGAGAGACTTGATGGTGTACATTCCGTCCTTCACGATATTATCGGGAGGGCACATGTCCTTCAACAGCTTACAAATTCCATCCACCGCTCTATAAGGTAGGTTATATTCACATTTCAGAGTCAAAAGCAGAGAAGCAACGACTAACAAAGACATGTTGTAGTCATCTTTACAGAGGAGACTGCGAGGCATTCAACATGTCAAAATAATACTTGGATTCGTAAGGGGAACCCTCATCATATGTATGTTCGTTTGCAGCCTCAATCTCTTCATAATATTCTAGTGGAAAAGCATCAACTAGCATGTCCTTTAGATTGTTCATGGGTTGATAGACATTGGACGGACCAACAAAATCTGCTTGAGATGCCGGACCCTTTTGTTCGCCATGATACACCTAAACATAATAATTCTTCCTGAATTTCCTAGTAATTAGTTGATATTTCAAATCATCTATCTTTTGAAATCTCACTTTCTTGTATTTTGTTCAAGGAGATCTTACACGTCCCGGGAAACAACCTTCGTCGTGTTGAAGAGCATTTTGTACAAACTCTTCGATCCCTTCAACAAATTGAGGATTCAAGTGTGGTCCATCCAATCGTTCATGCATCCAAGATTGATACAACTCCATATCGATCTAATTTCTGTATTAAAACCAATATCAAGCATCAAATGATTTATACTATTTGGATCATTTTGCGAAATGTACCTTATAGCCAAGATGTAACTTCTAAATTGATTTATAACATTTGGATCACTTTGTAAAATGAAACTTCCATCAAAGATGTAACTTCTAAGTTGATTTATAATATTTGGATCATTTTACTTTAAAGTTTAAAAATATCCTACATATATCATTCTAATCTCTTCAATCTCATAGCATTACATAATTTTTCATATAAAACATATTTATCAATCCTAATTAAATCTATTTTTCATATCTAACCCCATAATTTTTCATATCAAACCATTTCAATATTGTTCTATTTTTCAAGCCAACCAATTTTTCATACAAAACTTTTTGTTGAATGAGCAAAGCAGTTGCAGTTCCAGGTGGTAGCAGTTTCGACAGGATATATCAATCCCTTCATAATTAATTTGTCTATCTAATCCCTTCAATCTAAACCACAATCCCATTCCATAGCATCAAACCCCAATTTCAACCACATTCATAAATCTCAATCCCAACCACAATCAGAAATCTCAGTCACAAACCTCCATCGCATTCCATATCATCAAACTCCGATTCCAACCATATACCAATTTGCATAACATCAAACATGAATTTCAACAACAGTATATGATTAATTAACAAATGAGACTAATTACTTCGAAAAAAAAATTTACCTCAATTACAGAGCTAACTGTGACGGCTACGACGGTGACGAGGCGACTGCGGGCGACGATGGCGAGATTGACGGATGCGGCGACGCCGAGGCAGCAACGGTGGATGAAGGCGGCAGTGGACGACGACAGCGATGAACGGAGACGGCAGCAGACGAGGGTAGAAGATGGCGGGTGGTGCTGGGCAGCAGGTGTGGAATGAGAGGAGGGGAGGGGAAGAGAAGGGAAAATAGGAATATATAAAGTTCCGTTTGCGACGGATTCCGTCGCAAAATCAAAATATTCTGCGACGGAATCCGTCGTAAAATCAAAAAAATTTTAATTTTTTTTTGTAATTTAATATAATAAAACAACAACCATCTCTGCAACGGAATCCGTCGCGAATTCATATTTTATTGATTATTTTTTCCCCTCCATTTTCCTAAGTGTTGGGAACTTCTTTTTCAGCGACAGATCTGTCGCAAATATAATGTAATTGCGATGGAATCCTTCGTAATATGCTTAGATTTATAACGGATTCCGTCGTAAAATAAACCTTCAAAAAACTTTAATATTTTAACTTTAGTTTTATCGTAATATTTTGCCCTCTTAACCAATCGTAATAGTCAAAGCATGTTATCCTATCAATAATCAATTGGTTTTATTTTTTTTTTGTTTTTTTTTTAGTGTGACACCTTATTTTGATCCTAACACAATATATAAAACATGTAAGCATAATAGTTCCAATTATAACGTCGAAATGCGTAAGAAATACGTTGAACTTGTAATTATCTTAATTTAGTATAATAATTTCAACTTATACTTGTAGCATGATTATTGCATATTTTATATGTGAAAAAGCTTATTTTCGAAATAATTTTTAAATATTCTGCTACGGAATCCATCGCAATATGCCTACATTTGCTGCGAATTTCGTCACAAAATATACCTCTCAAAAAATTTAAAATTTTAACTATAGTTTTATCGTAATATTTTGCACTCTTAACTAATCGTAATAATCAATCCTATCAATAATCAATTGATTGTATTTTTTTTTATTTTAGTGTGACACCTTATTTTGATCCTAACACAATATATAAAACATGTAAACATAATAGTTCCAATTATAACGTCGAAATGCCTAAGAAATACGTTGAATTTGTAATTATCTTAATTTGATGTAATGATTTCAAACTTATACTTGTAACATGATTATTGGATTTTTCATCCCTTTCGTACATATGATCCTTTAACGATGCATTTAAAAGTTGATGTTTATTTTACATATAAATTTATAAATCATTCATGTATTTTTTTTTTTTTTTTTGTAATACTACAAAGTTCTGTAAAATATTGTAAGACCAATGCAAATATTTTCTTTTTTATTTTATGTACACTACTACTCCCTTCGTCCAAAAATTATAACAATTTTTCTTATATGTCTGTCTCACAAATATTTGAACATTATCAAAAAGAAAATTTTTTGTAATAAAAATATCAAATTACCTTTATTTTTATTGGGTTTCATATCAATCCATAAATATATCCTTTTCATTTTTCACTCTTCTTTTCCCCTCAAACCACAAAAGATAAAATCAATAAAAATAACCAAAATTCAACACTTTCATTAATTTGCGTGCACAATCTTGATGTTACATATACTTTGGATAGAGGGAATACATCATATGCATGAGCTATGAGATGTTTAGGTTGTATAGATCTAGTGATTTATTGATCAATCATTCTTGGGGCATCTTATTTTCATGTACTCAGTGTAGTTTATATATATGTGTGTGTGTTTTCTAGTACCCGCTAACTGCAGGTATACCCTCTTACATTAAGAGGGAGTTACAATAATCTTCACCCTTATTTGTCGGTATACATAACTTGATCATGGTGCTACAAGTTATCAAAGGTTCACACTTCACAATGCACTCGGTGCCTAGAAAAGATAACTTAAAGGTTTATCACAGGGCGAAGGGTAGTACGGGATTTTGGATTTGTGCAACTATCAATAATCATATGATCAACCACGTACGTAGGATGAAATGCATCAAAAAACAGGTGTGTCGAACGATTGGGGCACAAGAGGCTTGAGATGATCGGTACATTCGGAAGAGCATCTGGTATCGGAATGCAGGTGCCGTTTGCATATGTAGTGCAGCATGGATTACTGCTATCTAGTAACCCTGCAACAAAAGCATGACCCAAGAATTATAAATCCTACTTATATAAATGAGGAAATTTGGTCGGTATGAAATCAATTGATTATTAATGGAGTGACCCATGATCTGTATATGGACTTGTATTATATTTGTCTTGCCCGATGTGATTAAACTATTCTACCTTTGCGCCAATGTCTTTTTGGGACTTGCAGCACAGAAGTAAATTTGTGTGGCGTGAAGTGTTGGGCTTTTGGGCCCACTAGGCTCCGATAAACCATATTAAACCTCTTGAGCTTCCAACTCATAGCCAATTGACGATAAGTGTAGTGATCCAGATTTTATATATGTACTTGTATTATTTTTACTCTATCAAATATGGGTACTATTCTCAACCGCCAGTTATTCGAAACAAGCAACGATCAAGAAATCAGTTAAAGTTGTGTTTTGATCACATGAATGGTTGCGCATGTCCATCCCTTATATAATGTCAGCGATATGGATTTGCTCGACATACAACCGTTGAGAGCTATTCTCACTGTAACTAATGTATGAGTTGATCGCTTACCACACGATGACGGATTAATGGTGCATTGCCTGGACTTGTTCCAGATATCCATATAGACGTACTTGGATTCTGGGTGGATGGCAGTAAAGTTTGGGAGTACTTCGTCCCTAAGCTTTACGTTGTATAGATTAACGCAGTTGTTCTGGGTTTCGTTGCACGTGTTTGGCAGGCCCCCGCTGGTCAGCCTTTCATACGGAACACAACCAAGAGCCGCAATATTTGCTACTATGAATTTCATACAGCCTAGGTTATATAACTCCTGCAGTTTTCAGCATCGAATAAGGAGAATGACGTAAGTTATTGTTCGAGTGAGAGGGCAAGATTTCAAAACAAGTAGGGAACAAGCAGAGAATGTAGGGAAACCAGTAGAGATACCTGTATTTTCTGAGACATGTTACTGGCAAGGATTTCAGCGAATTGCGAACAAGTATAGTTTTGGTATTCAAAATAGAGGGGAGAAGTACTAAAGTAGCAGTTGAGGTAATCGTTGTTGCCGATAATTATTACGCATATACTCTGAGACATGTAGAGATTAAAAGACGTCTTGTTGTTTGGAAAGTTGACAGATTCTATTCCAGCTAGTGCAAGTTTAAAGTCCTCCAACTGCATGTCGAAATTCAAGCATAGCTACAAAAAGAACGAAGCATAAAAAATATAAGGAGTTAGTAACTTTTGCAGTTAGACGAAAGATACAAGATCTTCTATGTTTTCAAAAGCGAACTATCTGGTTTACAAAAACAGGACAACGCTGTGCACGAATAGAGTCCCTATCCCCCTTTTGGAATTTTGAAAAAGCAGATTGCAGTCCGCTTTTGAATCATGTTTGTGCTATGATGAATCAAAGAGGTAAATAGCCACAAACACGTTTATGTAAAGAGACAGTGATACATTCTTCGATGCTTACGTATTGGAATCCAGTTATAGGCAGGATCCCGCATGAACCAGACGCGAAGCTAACACCCGTGGATTTCTTGTATGCTGACAGCGATTTTATCGAATAAAATGGTGGAGGAGATGACATATTCACATATCCAGCTGCAACCACACCATACAAAGACCACCTAAATCAGAAAACGCACCAAAAAGAGGCGATTTAGCATGATCTGATGCTATGCGCTGTTTACCAAATATGTCGATGACATTTTTGCCATTAGTCCAGCGTCCTGTGGCTTCACTATTTATGTAATCGACTCCATAGGGTGGATAATCACACTTTGCCACTGTAGGGAAGTAATCGTTGTTGCCAACGTCCACCAACGAATCTCCGAATACAAATATCGCTGAAATAGACGGTTGATCAGCTCGTGTAAGTTCAACCAAGAGAAACAGAAAGAAAATTACTGAGAGAAGGAAAGTTAGTTGTCTTGTTTGGTTTCTCATGGTTTCAAAGAGATATGATAACCTCGGAAATGGATGCAATGCCATGCGTCAGGAATAAAGATGGAACAACATTTCATAGGAAAGTAAATTTTCTAGTATGACAGTTGATTAAGTCAAAAAGAAGAGGATGGGCCCAAATACCAATATGTAAGCCGTTATAGTAGTTATATATATATATAAAAGACGGTTTCATGTCAGTAAAAATTAAATAATATTCGACTGATGAAAGATCCTAATATGTGGGGCGATACGTCGATGAGCATGTTGCACAGAACTCTCCAATTAGATCCAATTAGAACTCAAAAGTTAAAAGATACTTGTTAGGAATTATGCCCCTTCGAAAATGATTACGGACACGAATAATCGACCACGAAAAACAGTCAAACAATAACGAATACAAAACAACATTAAGAATTTACGTGGAAAAAATCCATAAGAGGAAGAAAAAAACCCACAAAAAAAAATCAATAATCGACAATCGGATTAAAATGATCGTCTCTATCAGAACCCACTCGATCTCGCTTGTGTTTCGCTCATCAAATGCTAGAGGAGTCTTTGTGTTTTTATCTCTCTCTCGCAGATGAAACACCTAATAAAAAGAGTATATATAGTCCTTTACCTAGAGGAGTCTTTGTGTTTTTCTTCACGACAATTTCAACAATCTCCATCTTGTTGTAAGGAGCTCCAAAACCTCCGAACCACAATAAGCAATTGATCGAATGTCCTTGTACCCGAAACCCGGGCACAACCTTTCAAGTGGTAGAGGACGCTCCATCACGAACTCACCAAGAGACGACATTGATCAAGTCAAAGTAAAGCTTGAACTTGACAGGTGGAACGACCTTGGTAAGCATATCCGTAGTATTTTCCTTGGTGTGAACCTTGACCAAGTCTATATCTCGAGAATCAGCCCTTGTGATACCTCACATCCATATACTTCATCTTAGCATGAAAGACCGAATTCTTTGTCAAGTAAATCGCACTCTGACTATCACACAGAAACTGAACACCTTCTTCCTTGTAACTAAACTGCTCAACAATGCCTCTGATGCACAAAACCTCCTTTTCAGCCTCGGTCAAAGTCTTGTATTCGATCTTCGTAGTCGACAATGCAATAACATGCTGTAACACAAATCTCTAACAGATTGGTCCTCCACTGAACATGAACTCATATCCACTCGTAGACCTTCTGGAATCCAAGTCATCCGTATAGTCTCAATCAACTAAGGCAACAACTTTGCTCTTTGTCTTGTTGCCATCAAACATGATGCCATAATCTGTAGTTCCTGTCAGGTAACGCAGAATCCACTTCACAGCATTCCAATGCTTCTTTCTTGGATTTGTAATATATCTTCTAACTACACTAACAGCTTGAGTAATGTCGGGATGAGTACATACCATGGCGTACATGAGAAATCCTACGGCACTAGCATACGGTACTCGAGACATGTACTTCACCTCTTCTTCTAATTCGGGACACATGTGTGATGACAAACTGAATTGTTAGAGTTATCTTAGAAGTGATCGGGACATTGGAATCCAATACACGAGGAAAAGAGATGAAGGTCGACGAAACAAGTCCGCAAGATTTACATAAAAGTGCTCGGATGTAAGCTTAGGCCAACCCAGGGTGCGGGCTCTGATCGTGAAACATGGAACCATGACAAACTACATTGTGCCCAGGCGCAGGCATGGGCCACGTCCAAGCGCGGGTCTGGAAATAGCCAGATCGAGGTTTTGAGCCGGTGCGAGATTGGTTGATTTGAATTGGGATTTGTTTATATCTCTTTATTTATGAGTTTATAAATAGTCATGTGTCAGATTTATTGAGATAGCATCTCAAGAGGGTTATCATAGAGATTGTGACAGGTTTTTTCTAAGGTTTGAGCAAAACACAAGTGAGATTTAGTGAGTTGAGAAGACAATCATTGTAATTATGTGATTCGATTAATGGATTAATCCTTATGGGACTTTTCTCCTGACGATCGAGTTTCTCGCACTTTAAATCTCGTGTGTTGTCATTTTCATTTCTTATTCCTGATGATCGTTGCTTGATTGTGTTATTCGCATCCATTGGTTCTCGGGTCTAAATTCACAACAAGTGGTATCAGAGCTTCAGGTTGCGTCACGCCGAGGAAAGTTCGGATCTCTGGACGCAAAGATTGGATCTTTGTGATAAATGTCGGATCTTTGTGATGAAGGTTGGATCTGTGGTAAAGATTGAACCTTTTCGAAGTTGGCAAGTTACGCAGACGAGAAGATGATGAATAAGATGAAATTCAAGACCGAGTTGTTTGATGGGAAGACAAACTTCAGTGTCTTCCAAAGTATGATCAAGGATATCTTAATTCAGTAGGGACTATCGAAGGCACTTTAAAGTGAAAAACCCATGGACGCAAAGAAGGAAGATTGGGAGGAGATGGATCATGGAGGAGAAGGCAACAACTACCATTCCCTTGAGTCTCACGTCAAAGGTGAAATATCAAGTTTTGGCGGAGACTTCTCCCAAGGAAAGAAACTGGACAAGATCTATATGTCGAAGTCGTTATCAAACTGTCCGTCATTGAAGATTGATCTATATGAAGGAAGATACGGATTCGAACGATCACGTGTCTGAGTTTAACAGGTCGGTGACTCAATTGATCTTATTGAGTCGCTTTCAAGTTTCTATTTTGCACTCAAGACAACCTTACTTGTTGAGAGAGACAATTTGAAGGTTAAAGATGTGATTTCTGCAATGCTTTATGTGAGCAAGTTGTACCCAATTCCAATCAATGAAGGAGAAGGCTTAGTAGTAAGGCCCAAGTCCAAGAGGAGGACGAAAGACTAAACTTAGGTGGAGTGCTATAAGTGCCATAAGATGGAGCACTACGCGATGGAGTGTGTGGAGAACAAGAACAAAGGAGAAAGTCAAGTTCTGCAAATGTGGCTGAAGGAAACCACGACAACGATGGAGAGCTCTACATGATCTTACCATCATCGGATCTCCAGAAAGATTATAAGACAAGGAAAAAGTGTCGAATCTTATTGGTTTATTGATTCAGGAAGTTCTTTTCATGTCTGCCGGAGTAGAAATCTGTTTCATAAGTTTGTACCTAATATTGAAGATTCAATACGGATAGGTAATGATGAGACATGTAAGGTCCTTGGATTAGGTATAGTTAAGACCAAGATGTTTGATAGAACTGTTTGTATCTTGGGAGGTGTCAGATTTGTTCCTAGTATGAGGAAAAATCTGATCTTAGTTGGTCAGTTAGATTCCAAGCGTTGGAGAATGTCTGTGAAGGGTGGAGTGATGAAGATATGTAGAGTTGCCATGATCGTGATGAAGGCTCAGAAGATAGACAACCAGCAATAGCTATAAAAAAAACTGCATTTTAGCGATGGAAGAACTTTGCGACGGAAAATATCCGTCGTAAAATTTTTGAAAATACGACGGATCCATTGTATAATAAAAAAAAATTTTGAGAAAAAAAGGAAAAAAAAGTTTTACGACGAAAAAATCAACGACCGTCGCAAAAATATACAACTTTGACGACGGATCCGTAGCAAAATAATATAGTTTATCCCTTTTTACTACGGATCCGTCTCGACCACATTGGTTTTCAATACTTAGAAAAATTTTGAATTTGCATTTTGCTTTTTAGTGACGGATCTGTCGCAAATGTTTTAAAATTAGGAAGCAACAAATAGACAAGTTTAAAATTTTAAAATTTCAGGAATTTAAATTTTTTTTTAAATATAGAGTGTTTCGTCAGGGATCCATAGCAAACCGCACGTGTTTGCAACGGATCCGTAGCACAGTTTTCATATCTGCGACGGAATCCGTCGCGAAATACAATTTTTGAAATATTTTATTATTATTTTTGTTTATGGTGTAAATATTTTTTACATGTACGATGATACATTTAAGTTTGTTACATCAAATAAAAATAATTTGGTAGTATTAATATTTTTTTCATTAGAACGGAAGTATATTTTGCGACGGAACCGTAGCACAGTTGTCATATCTGCGACGGAATCCGTCGCGAAATACAATTTTTCAAATATTTTATTTTAATTTTTGTTTATGGTGTAAATATTTTTTTCATGTATGATGATACGTTTAAGTTTGTTACATCAAAATAAAATAATTGCTAGTATTAATAGTTTTTTTTATTTGTGCATGTTTTATGTATAAGGTTAATTTTTTACTTTTATCTTTTTTTAAACGTTCTAAACACTTTGTCGTGTCGTATACTCAGAGACGTTTAAGTTTCTTAAAATAAAACATGATGTCCTGATAACTTTTTAAAATAAAATTCGTTACAAACTGATTATCGTTCATGTTAGGATCGGATTTCATATATTAGTAATTACTTCTAACGCATAAAGTAAATGAAAGCTAAACAATTTTACGAAAAACTTTGGAATAGCTTGCTACGTCGATGATGTTAAAGGGAATGGTTATCTTATGAGCTGAAAATTAGGATAATTAGGGTTATTTTGTATCGTCGGTCAAAGTATGAAGACGGATCCGTAGCAAACTGGATAGTATTTCAAAAAATACCAAACCAATACAAAAAAAAATCTTAATTACAAAAACATACAATTGGAGTCCGAAACCGACGCGCACAACTTTCAACTTCCAAAATCCACGACACTCTCTATTCCGCGTCATCATCTCCTTCGCACGCTCTCGAATTGAATCCACCTGAAAATTTCAAATTCTACCTGTTAATTTCACTGGACAATTTTAACAATAATTTGCTGCGAAGTTTCTGGGAATTCAATTTTGTGTGAGGCGCTTTGCAAATTGATAGCGACAACTATTTCAAAAGGTATCATTTTAACTACCAATTTGTTGAATGGAGTTTCGTTCGAATCATTTTCTCTCTGATTTTGTAGTGCATGCAATGCATTCAACAAATCAAAGTGTTTTTCGGATTCAAAAAAGTATGATTATAAATAACAATAAACTTGCAAACCCTAAAAATATGAACACAATGTCAAATTTTGTGTGAGTGTGATACATTACTATTTGTTAGGGTTTGAAACATAAATTCATACCGTTAAACAATTAACCTACGCTCTGTTTGAAATTAAATCGGCGCTCTATTTGGAAATGAACAGGCGCTCTATGAAATTAAACATGCGCTCTGTTTGAAAATGAACAGGCGCTCTGTGTATTTTTAACAGAGCGCCTGTTTAAAATTAAACAGAGCGTCTGTTTAAAAATAAATAGAATGATTGCATTATTTTAAACCGGGACTTTCGAAAATTTCAAATGGCGCTCTGAATTAAACAGGCGTCCGGAAAATCTTTTGTGGGTGTGATATTTTACTATTTGTTAGGGTTCGAAACATAAATTCATACCATTAGACAATTAACCAGCGCTCTGTTTGAAATTAAACCGGCGTTCTGTTTGGAAATTAACCGACGCTCTGTCCTTTTTTTAACAGAGCGCCTGTTCAAAATTAAAAAGAGCGCCTATTTAAAAATAAACAGAACGACTGTATATTTTTAGACAGGGGCTCTCAAAAATTTCAAATGGCACTCTGAATTAAACGGGTGCTCTGAAAATCTTGTGTAGGTGTGATATTTTAATATTTGTTAGGGTTTGAAATATAAATTCACACCGTTAGACAATTAACCAGCGTTCTATTTGAAATTAAACCGGCGTTCTGTTTGGAAATGAGTAGGCGCTCTGTTGGAATTAAACATTCTCTCTGTTTAAAAATGAACAGATGCTTTGTTTGGAAATGAACAGACGCTCTGTGTATTTTTAAATAGAACGTCTGTTTAAAATTAAACAGAGCGCCTATTTAAAAATAAAAAGAAAGCCTGTATAATTTTAAACAGGGGTTCTCGAAAATTTCAAATGGCACTCTGAATTAAACAGGCGTGGTGTTTATGAACTTGGCATTATTATCAAATGCGCAACAGGAACAATGACAGGATAATGCAGGA
Source organism: Drosera spatulata (assembly GCA_035668315.1). Taxonomy (NCBI): domain Eukaryota; kingdom Viridiplantae; phylum Streptophyta; class Magnoliopsida; order Caryophyllales; family Droseraceae; genus Drosera; species Drosera spatulata. The sequence continues at coordinate 2,617 of JAOVYX010000976.1, read as the reverse complement.
GTAATTTAGGAGCCTTGGTGAAAATTCTCACATGTCCAAAAGAGGGAATGACAGTTACGGATAAACACAGATCGTATTTCATAAAGACCCCCTTTTGGAATCTCATAAAGGCGATTCTTGAAAGAAGGGTGACGATTGGGAATTCGAGGAAAAGCGATCTTTGCGTACATCAGATTGTGGTAGGTTACAACAGAATGGAAAGATCCTTCACCTTAGGCAACCATATATGCACGATCAACGAAATGGACATGAAACTAATTTTTGGTATAGTTGATGGCTATATTGACATGGATGAGGGTAGGTTGATGAAAACAATAAATGAGTCTAAATTCCTGGATAGACTTTTTAAGGATCGAAAAACGGGAAGCAGACCACAAAGGGAATTGACAAGAAGGAAAATCAAAGAGACTTTGATTGAAGTTTCACCAAAAACAGAAGTGTCAGATTACGAGGACACAGCACGACTGCTGGTGCTCTCTATGTTGAGTACACTGTTTGTGAGCATGTCCAAGCCTTCGTTGAATTGGAGCTACTGTAATTTCGTTGCCGACATTGAAAAAATGCTTGATTACAAGTGGACGTTCCACTTTTTCCAAAAAAATTGATTGGATCATTGGATGATAACTACTCCATTCCGGAATAAGTGACAGGATGTGCAATGTTAATCCTTGTAAGTTTTTGAAACGATACAAACTGATTTTTTTTCAGTCATTCTTTCTGACGCTCTTTGTTTCCAATAACTGGCGCTTTATCCCACAAAACTGACGCTCTGTCCCATATAACTGGCGCTCTGTCCCATATAAGTGGCGCTCTATTTCCAATAACTGGTGATCTGTCCCACCCAAATGACGCTCTCTATTTAATACACAGACGCTCTGTTTTGTGGATTGACATATAATAAAATAAATAATGATTGTTAATTCTTTCTTTTATTTTTTACTACTGGTTTCTAGAAAGGATCGAAGTCTTACAACCATCATCACATGTTTATGAAGATTGCAGAATGCCAAGATGTGCGAGGTGGAGTCTATAGGATATGCCGAAAGACATAGATGCCTCCTTAAAAAAATTCAATGTGAAGAACGTAAATAAAATATTCAGAATTTATCATAAATATATGAAACAATACAATTAAATAATAATATGGTCTTAAATTATTTCACATAATTTTTGACTATTTACTTCCAATCGAAGTGGAAAAGACTTTGTATGGCATGTCAGCAAAAGACGATCAAGCAGATGACGATGATTCCCTCAATGGAACACCAACTCAAGGCCTCAATGTGGCTGATTTTGAGTTTAGGGCAAGGAGCTGCCATTCAAATTCTACTAAGGCAACAGAGAGCGATAAAGAAATACAAGAAAAAGAAGAAGAACCTACCTGTGATGATGTGTTGATTAAACACATCAAGCCGGGAAAAAAGAAACGATTGCACAAAGAACTGGACGGAACAAAAGCACAAAACCTCGCTCTGACAGAGAGATGGGAGGAGGAAAAGAAACAACTTTCCTTGTTGAGAGAAATGGTAACAACTAAATTCATGCTGACGTTATTGTTTGTTTGGAAAAATTTTAAGAGTTTGTTTCTAAAGCATTTATTATTTAAATTTGTAAAGCAGTTTGAGGAAACAAGCAAAAATTTGAAATTGGAGAAAGAGCAACGGAAGGATGCAGAGGATGCGATGACTTTGGAAGGAGCAAAGGTCTGAATTTTTGGGTTCTATTAATTGGCGCTCTGGATTTTTGGGTTCAGGCGCTCTGAGTTCTATCATGAAAAAGAGTATGATCATTCCAACAATTAACAGGTCTTTTTTTATTCAGTTGATACTCCTGGAAGAAAAATGTGAGGAGAAATCTCATGAAGTTAAAGGGGCTGAAGAAAAGGTAATTTAGTAAAAAAATAGAAATGGAAAACTGTTTTGTCGCTTTGTTTTTTAATGAATGCCTCTTTAATTCAGAATTAATGTACTAATCAATTTTTTAAATGTCAGATCAAAGCATTGGAGGCAAACATTGAGAAAACAAAACTTGAATTATCATAGGCATTGGAAAAGATAAAAAGAACACACTATTTCTAAAGACGCTCTGTGTTTTTTAATTGGCGCTCTACTCATACTAATTCTTAAGGCGCTCTGTTTTTTTTATTGGCCCTCTGATCATAATATATCTTAAGGCGCTCTGTGTTTTTTAATAGGCGTTCTGTTTTATTGCAATGATTTCTATGGTTCATTCTTAGATTTCTTAAAAAGGGTTTTTCGATTCCATTAGGTCAATACCTTGGAGGATGATTTAACCTCAACAAGATCTGAACTTGAGACATTACGACTTACAAAGATGAGTCAAGTGGGGGTGCCAAGAGATGATCATGTCAACAGTGCAACAAAAGATATTTTACAACTGGAAAAGAAAATCGAAGAACTGGTTCAAGGGAATGAAAACTTGAAGTTGTTAATGTCGAAAGAAGCCAAAGTGAAGCAATTGCTACGGGGAAGAACTAAGAAAAATCTGGAGAATTGATTATGAAAGCCACAGCGAAACAGGAGAGGTTAAATGCAATCATATTTGTAAAAGAGGATGAAAAAATAAAGCTGTTGGAAGAACTTCAAAAGGAAAGGAA
>JAOVYX010000975.1:0-13105 GCA_035668315.1 Drosera spatulata | reverse complement strand
AGTCCACGTACACACATCTATCGGGAACATGAAATTGCTGACGACCTCAACATGAATGACCTAAATTAGATCAATGCATCCAAGTCAAAGAACACGACCCCCACGCTAGGGGAACGAGGGCAACGGGTCTCCAAACAAAGACCTGATCAGTCCTACTAGCCCAGATTAGGGCATAGGGGCAAAGAGTCCCTTAGAATGCTCAATAACGAGCCTACCCTGAAGTGGTTACCCCTCTAGAAAGTTGTCCGATCGAAAAGACCAATCCCATTGTTCAGACCTCAATATGGTCTAAGAAGACGAAGATGCTCGATCGGACACCTCGTCCTATACTCCACCTCAAGAACGGATAAAAGAGAATACAACCCTTCATGCCGACCAGATCGGTCAGTCTCGAAGGCTTGGGGGGCAACTGATGGTCACCCAAGCTAAGCTTATGATTAATGACAAGTCAAATCAAATGCTTCTTCCATTAGTAAGAAGGAAGAGTCAACATAAGGGAAATGGGTCTTGAAAGGTACGAAAAAAGCCCACCCAACTAGGGTTTTCTTCCCTATAAATACACTCCATCCTTCCCGAGGAGGTATCTTCTCTAATTCTCAATCTCCTCTTCACTCCACACACTTTTTCTTATTCTCTCTTTTTCACCCAGATCGGGCACATACTAACTTGAGCGTCGGAGCGGGCGTCCGAGGTATGTATCTTGGTCTCCCGGCTAACGGCGTTTTCTTGGTTCCTGGTGTGCAGATTGTTCGGTGCACCTTGAGATCGGTCCCACATCATCAGATCAGTCGTATATACGACCGGACCATCGTATGGTACGACCCAATCCTTAGAGATTGGATTAGCTGTGATAAACAGGTGCAGTTTGTGGAGTTTTATCCTATGGATTTTGATGATAGAGAACTCTTGGCATTCGATAACCAATTAGAGAATTACATCATTGATATGAGAAGCAATCTTAATTTTGCTGATGTGAAAGGGATTCGTGATTTAGCTCAGAATTTGGTGAAGAAAAAAAGAGATATTGCGTATCCGTTGGTCAATTCATTATTGAAGTTGGCCTTGATCTCGTCTGCCGTAACTGCTACTTTTGAGAGGATATTTTCAGCCATGAAGCTTGTCAAGACTTCACTCAGAAATTAAATGGGAGATGAATGGTTGAATGATTTCTTAATCACTTATGTTGTAAATGATGTTTTTAAGACTATTGACAATGAGGCTATTATGCAATAGTTCCAACAAATGAAACCTAGAATAATGATATTATGAACTCTCTTTTTTTTTTTTTTTTTATAGAATGTCGTAATATCTTATGAAACATCGTCGTTTTAGCTATAGAGAGATAAGGCTATCTCCCCCTTTCATATTTTTTTGTGATTAATAATAACGATATGTTAGTCCAAGTTTGGTCTAACATGATCCCGCTTCCTTTTGGAAGCTTTTTTCAAAATGTTCCACTTATATTTTGGACCCCCTGGATCCAAAAGCTGGATCCGCCACTGCCCACCATGAAGCAGCTTCATGAGAACTACATGTACATTTACATGTTTAGTACTCCATCCGCCCCACAAAAACTGCAACACATACATATTTTGTACTATTCTATATGCATAAATATAAGTCTCATTTTCATATCAAATCATGCCTGATCGTCCCGCAACATGTATCTGGTTGAAGTACGTAACTTATGCAACCATTGATGTTTCATGATAAATTTACAAAAAAAAAATTACGTTTGATCGTCGTTGCACGCATGTCAAACTTTGCATCAACATGCATGCAAAGTCAAAACGTTGTATTCTTCATGGGACGGAGGGAGTAATATGTTAATCGTACACTCTTGTTTTCATTGCACATCATGACCAACAGAAAGCACATGGTTATCATGTACACTGATTTAAATCGAACAATACATTGATTCCTTGTATACATGGCTATGTTGCAATCTGTATAAATATTCATATTACTATTGCATGAAACTTAGTTTATGCACCAAATGGTATGCCATCAGTAAGCTACCTAAGGTTCAAAATGTATAACTGAGTAAAAATTTTAATAAAATAAAAATTATGTTGTGTTACAATTCTTTTAAAATAAATTAGAGTCAAGGGATCATATGGTTTATACTGAGATAAAAGACCTTTCCCATTATATTTTTATTTTCTCAAAGCAAGTATGAATTTCTATTTATTTCACTTGTGTGAGTGATGATTATGAGCACATCGATTTTTTCGATCTTGCCTTGTGTTATTAAGCAGAAATATTCATATTTTTGGCTTTTTGTAGTAAACTTGTGAAGAATACATATTGATTTCATATTTTTTTGCCTCTACGATAACAGTGAAATGGCTTCTAAAAATATCATTGTCAACTTAACTAAGGGTGAAAAGTTGAATGACAGGTGGTTTGGGATGAGAAGGCAATTGCCCTAGTCGCCGACGGCGATCCCTGCTTGTGAGCTCATCCCTGTGCGGTGAATGGCTAAGAGAGGTCGACCAAGGAAGGTTAGGGTAGATCTTCCTAGCGTAGTGAGTGCTCATTTGAGCTCAAAGTCGAAGTCGAAGGGGAAAACTCAGATGAAGGCAGTTGAGAAAGGATCTAGGCTGAAGGCGACTAGTAATGGAGAGAGATCCTTGTCTATAGTGAAGACTTTGAGCTGGGCTGATAAAGTTGAGATGGAACAAGGATCTACTGCAACAACTATGAATATTCCCGTGAATATGACCAAACCTGGGGGTACGATGAGCGTGGAGACTCCTAAGTCATATGTTCAAGCTATGAGGGCTGAGAATAGGTCTTCGAATCCTGTTGTGCGTAATAGAGACTTGTCAAAAGGGATATGCCTGTCATATATTGCCCCAGATGATGATGAACTTCGTATAGGGCTTGAGGATGTTGAGGAGGAACATGAGTATTGGAACTCTTCGTTGATTGGGTATCTACTTGGGGATTCAATTCCTTATGCTGGTATGGTTGGTTTTGTTAAAGCCCAATGGATTGATGTTAGTCCCCCTGAGGTTCTGCTCCATGATCTAGGATACTATATTTTTCACTTTGGATCAAAAGCTGAAAAGTTGAAGATATTGAGTCGTTCCTGGTTTATTAGGGCCAAACCCTTGGTTCTTCATGAATGGTCCTTTGGATTTGTTTTGGATGAGCATACTTTGGATTCTATGCCTACTTGGATTCAGTTGCCTTGCCTTGATCTTCAATTCTAGGGTAGGAGGTCATTGGAAAAGCTAGCTATTAAGTTTGGCAAACATGTGTGCACTTACCAAATACCTGCAATCAAAGGTAGGGTTTCATACCCTAGGGTTTTGGTAGAAGTAGATCTCAAGATGGAGTTGGTTGAATCCTTTACTTTTTAGGGGCCCAGATGGTGAGAGATATGATCAAGAGGTCACTTATGAATGGAAACCTTCTCTTTGTAAACAGTGTAAACTTAGGGGCATAAGGCAGTGGAGTGTAGAAGTAAACCTTAACAGGTCTGAAGACCAAAAGCTATTAACCCAACTGTAGAAAAGGAGGTTCAGATTGTGAAACCTGTTGTTCCTGTGGAGGAAAGGAGAGAGAGGGAGTGGACTGTCGTGAAGAAAGATGTCTTTCCTTGTGTGATTTTTGCAATTCCTAATGTTGACTTTGCTGTGAATAATAGGTACCAATCTTTAGATAAAACTAGACTGGAGTAATCTGTGAAGGATCGGTTAGGGGTGATGATGGCCCTCATTCTTGAAAAATGATTTGTTCGTGGAACATTAGGGGTGTAAATAAGTTTGAGAAGCAATGTGCTATCGGACATTTCCTTGCTAACCATCGAATAAGCTTAATTGTCTTGCTTGAAACTAGAGTCAAGGCAAAGCACTTCAATAGAGTGAGTAAATCTTGTTTTGGTTCTTGAAAATGCATAAATAACTACTACCATGCTGTTAACGGTAGACTTTGGATTGCTTGGGATGATAGGCAATGGGGGTCTCTTATTATCGCTAGTGATCAGCAAATAATCTGTAGAGTGATTGGGGATATTTCTACTATCTGGACAATAGTTTATGCTTCGAACTCTGCTGTATCTTGGGCTAAGCTATGGGATGAGTTGTGTAGTATCAGTACTAGCCTTTCTTATTCCATGATGAAAAGGTGGGGTATGAAGGTATTTCCATTGCGCCTTGTAGTGATTTTAAAAACTGTATTGTTGCTTGTGGCTTGATTGATGTTCAATCTGTGGGACCTCTGCATAGATGGTTGAATGATCAAGGGCCAGACTCTTGGATGAGAGTGAACTTGATCAAGCTATGGGTAATGTGCTTTGGTTGGAAGAGTTTGAATATATAATAGCTCATTATACTGAGTCCTATGTTTCTGATCATAGCCTTATAATCTTGAAGCTCCTGAGTCCAGTTAAAGCTACCGTCCCTTTTAGATTTGTGAATTCATGGGCTAGACACCCTTATTTTATGGACCTAGTTAGGTTTATCTGGAGTACTCGTGTTATTGGATGCCCCCTATTCAGGGTTGTATAGAAATTAAAGAAGCTGAGGAAACCTCTAAAGGATTTGCATGGAGCCTATTTCTCTGAGATCTCTAGGAGGATTAAGCATCAGGAGGAGGTGGTATCAGCATTGTAGCAGCAGCTTAGGCTATCTTATTCTGGTGAGGGTCTCTCACAAGTTAAGGTGTTGTGAATGAATTGAATAACCTATATGCTATGGAAAATAACATGTTGAGGTAACAGGAAAAAATGACTGGCCTTTATTAATGGACCGTAATACAAAGTATTTCTATAGTGTGATCAAAGAGAGAAAGAGGAAAACTGAGGTTGTTTGTCTTTTATCTGACTCTGGTGAGTCCATCTCTGATCAAAAAAGCATTCTGCATGAGATGAAGACATTCATGGAAGGCTTGCTTGGTAAAGCCCTTGATGCTCCAATCCATTTAAACGCTCAGGTATGTTCCATGGGACATGTACTATCTAAAGAGCATAGAGATAGCTTAATCTCTAGTTTCACTCCTCAGGATGTTAAGAATGCCCTGTGGAGCATTGATAATTAAAGAGCTCCTGGCATTAATGGTTATAATGCTTATTTCTTCAAGAAGTGTTGGGTTGCTATTGGTGATGAGGTGACTTAAGGCATTCTGGATTTCTTTAATCAATGTAATCTCCTTAAAGAAATCAATATTACATCATTGTGCATGGTGGCCAAGATCCCTAATGCCTCGAGGTCTTGTGATTTTCGACCCATCTCCTACTGTACTATCTTATAAAAATTATATCTAAGATGATTTGCTCTAGGCTGGAAACTGTTATGCAACACTTAGTGAATGCCTCCCAGAATACATTTGTCAAAGGCAGGGCTATTGTGGACAATGTCAGCTGTCAAGCTTTGCTCAGTGGCTATGGTAGGAAGCATGTATTCCCTAGATGCATGGCTAAGATTGATATCAAGAAGGCATATGATTCCCTACGATGGGATTTTCTTCTGGAATGGTTGCGTCTACTAGGATTTCCTGAGTTATTTCTGTCCTGGGTTGAGATTTGTGTCACTCAAGTTGCATATACTATTAATCTCAATGGTGCTCTTAGTGATCTCTTCCATGGTAAGCGAGTTTTACGGCAAGGTGATCCTATTTCACCCCTTCTCTTTGTATTAGCTATGGAGTATCTTACTCGTAGCTTATTATTTGCTAGCTACAAACTTGTTTTTCAATACCACCCTAAGTGCTCCAAGGTCAAACTTATAAGCTTGTCATTTGCTCATGACCTTATGATTCTATCCAAAGTTAGTTTTGAACCTCTTGATGTGATAAAGTCTATATTATCTGACTTTGCTGATTCTTCAAGCTTACATGCCAATGCCAGTAAGAGTCACTTATTTGTTAGTGATGTACTTGGTGATATGTGTTTTCACCTTGTTGCATTTATGGATATGGACTTGGGTTCCTTCCCTATAAAATATCTGGGGGTGCCTCTTTCATCTAGTAGGTTATAGAACTCTTAGTTTTTGTCTCTGATTGAAAAGATTACAGCTAGAGTGGTGTCTTGTACTTCCAGGTTTCTGTCCTATGGTGGGAGACTACAGCTTGTGAAAGCTGTCTTGATGTCTATACAGGTTTATTGATCCTAAATTTTCCTATTGTCTGCTGGGGTCTTGGAAGAGATAGAGGCCAACTTGGGGGCATTTCTGGGAACTGGAGTTGCCTTAAACAGAAAGAAGACCCTGGTGGCTTGGGATAAGCTCTCCTGTCCCATAAAGAAGGGGGATTGGGATTGAAAAACTTGAAGGCATGGAATATTGCTTTGCTCTTCAAGTAGATCTGGGCTATGGAGAAGGATAAAGAGAGACTGTGGGCTTCACTCTTATTTTTTGAAGGGTGTTTCAGTGTGGGATTTTTAGATTAAGAGGAGTATGCCTTGGTCTGTTAAATCCCTATTTGCTGCTAGGGATAAGCTGAAGGGGTGTGTAGAAATAAGGGGATCTGACAGAAGCTGGAAGTATTCGTGTGATGGTGAGTACTCAGTCTCAGTTGGATATAAAGCTCTTTCCCCTCCTGGTATAGCTCTCAGTTGGACCAAATGAGTATGGAAAAATGTCAAGCTCAACATGCTTTTTGTATGTGGTTATGTTCCCTTGATAGACTTCTAACAGCAAGCCATTTATATTAGCATAATGTGTCATCTTCTACTAATTGTAACATGTGTGGGTGTGCACTGGAGACTAGGGATCACCTGTTCTTTTGCTGCTCTTACTATCAACTTGTGGTGGTTGATGTGTTAAAAGAGATAAAGTTGGAGCAGAGACCACTTCCTTGGGACACTTAGTTGTGTTGGTATATGAAGGTTGCTGTAGGTAAATCCCCCATGGATATTCGAAGAAGGAAGATGAATGCTGCGATGGTTTACTATCTCTGGTGGGAAAGAACAGGAGTGTTTTCAGAAGCGAAGCTATGCCCCCTAAGGACCTGGCACGTTTGATTGTGGCTGTTGCTGCTGTGTAATCGTATTGTTCCTATGGTTATGCTGACCTGATCTGTTACTATGTACTATTCGAATGGTTTTGTGATTTTTGGGTTTTGAGCTTACACTGTACGCACAATCTATGTAAAACTTTGTTTTGGTGAAATGAAAAGTTTTGGTTGTGCAGAAAAGTTGAATGGCACCAATTATGATATCATGCATAAGAAGATGCAACATTTGCTAAATGAGCAAGAACTTATGGAGCATCTTACCACGAATATAGCTAAGCCACCTGAGGGGCAGATGACCCAAAATCATCGAGATAATGAAGCATATGAAGCATGGGCCAAACGGGACGGTAGTGCATGCTTCATTCTGTTAAGCTGCATGCATGATGACCTCATCGGTGCATATGAGCATTGCACCACTGCTAAGAAAATGTGAGATCGAATTCATTTTGATTTTGGGCACACTTCTACTACTCGGCTTCGTAGTTTGGTGCTGAAGTCTGAGACTTATGGAACAAACCCCAAGCACTCGATGAAAAGCACCTAAGGATCATGTCTTCCATGATTATAAAATTGGCAAGTGCTAGTAATGCGCTCTCAGATGAGCAGCAAGTGCTAGCTATGATTCGTTCCCTACTTGACTCATGGGTTAACATGAAGCAGATTCTGACCCTCAATGAAAGTATCAAGAACTTTGCTGACATATCTCACCATGTAGATTGAGGCAGCACGTGAGGAAGCAACTCATGCTACAGCTCTTGTTGCCAATGCAGGCAAACGCAATGGAAATTGGTCCAAGCATAATAACAAGGGCAAGTTGGCAGGTTCTAGACCAAGGTGCTAAAGAAGAAAAAGTAGCTAAGCGCCCAAGGAGCAAGCGTGGTGGAAAGAAAGATAAGATGAAGATCAAGTGCTACAACTGTCAAAAGATGGGTCACTTCGCTCGTGAGTGCACTGAGACGAAGAAGGTATCTATTTCTAGTTCCTCGACCATTATTTATGTATGCTCTCATTTATTTGTTACTAGTACCTCTCCTATGTGGATAATAGACTCAGAAGCAACAAACCATGTGATGAGGGATCGAGGAGGCTTTGTAGATTATAGAAAGGTCCCACCAGGTTCCCGAAGAATCTACATGGGCAATTGCACTGCGGAGGACGCCTTGGGAGTAGGATGCTACTAACTTCCATTGTGTGGTGGGCGATCCTTATTGTTTCATAATGTATTGTATACGCCTCAAGTACAACATAATTTGATTTCTGTCTTATGTTTAAGTAGCCTTGGATATCATATTAATTTTTCGAATAATAGTATTGACATTTCAGTTGATGGTTTTTTGATTGGACATGAAACTTTATGTAATAATTTCTATGTTTTGGATTTATGTAATTCTATTTCTTCATCTTTAGTTCCTCGTACTGATATTGAGATGAATATTGACAATGATAAGGATATTGATATTGATTCTATTGTATGGCATGCTACACTTGGTCATATTAGGCAAGACAGGATAACTAGATTAGCTAGAGAAGACCTTTTGGGACCACTCGGTAAGTTCAAGTTGCCTACATGTGAGGCTAGTTTAGCAGGAGGCCTTTTGGTAAGGCTATAAGAGCTACTCCGTCACTTGAGTTAGTCCACTCGAATATTTGTGATCCTATGAGTGTCAAAGCACGTAATGGTGCTTCATATTTTCTCACATTCATTGATGTCTATACGGGCTTCGGTTATATTTATCCTTTAGCTCACTGCCATAAAGCTTTTGATTGCTTTAAATGTTTCTTGGCTAAGGTTGAGAATCAAAAAGAAAAGAACTTAAAAGTTCTTAGAAAATCGATCGTGGGCGCAAGTATTTGTCATCTCAGTTTAATGAATTTTATGGAAAAAAAGAGAATTGTTAGGCAGCTCACTACTCTTTGTACTCCGCAACAAAATGGTGCAATGATGGCGTAAGCTAACCTCCTAATATCATTCCGGTGGGATGCTTTATTGATTACGCCCTACACCCTTAATAGAGTGCCTTCTCAGTTAGTTTCTTCCACTCCATATGAGTTGTGGACTGGACATAAACCTAATCTCAAGTTGCCCCCTTGGGGTGCAACAGGATATGTTCATAATGTTTTCCATAAGTTTGAGAAATTGGGTCCTAAAGCTAGAAAGGTTATCTTTATAAGATATTCTGATAGCTTGAAAGGATATGTGATGTATAGTGAACATCATTATGGTGAAGGTATGACTGAGACTGAGTCTCAGGATATTGATTTCCTTGAGAAGGAGTTCTCTTGTTTAAAAGATACTCAAAAGAGTTTGGACCTCTATGAGTTAGAGGAAAGTGAGACTACTTTATCATCCTCAAGTGACGAAGGCAAATCAATTTCTCATCCTAAGGTCATTGAGGATAGTAGAGATATTTCACATCGAAGTGGAAGTGCACTGAATAGTGGAAGTGTGCCTATTGATGATGGCTTACCAAGTACTAGTGAGAAAAAGTGCACGTGGCAAGGTTTCTTGTCTTTTATTTGAGATTGAGGGGATTGAGGCTCTTATGTGTGCCTATGTTACTATTGATGAAAATGAGCCCGCACCTATTTCGCGAATTTATGGCACCGTAGTAGATTCATTATCAATAGTACGTTGCACGCCTAAGTGCGAAAAGGCAGTGCTAACTTTGTTATGTCGAAACCTAACTGCACTTTCTTTAAAAGCAAGCAACGAATGGAATGTTGCCATGCAAGAAGAACTGGTCTCTGTGGCTAAAAATAAGGTATGGGATATTGTTGATATTCCGAATAAACATAAGGCCATTGGGAACAAGTGGGTTCTAAAGGTAAAATGCAAGACTGACGAATCGATTGACAAGTCTAAGGCACGTTTAGTGGCAAAAGACTATACCCAAATAGAAGGGATAGATTATGGGATACTGCTCCCCGGTAGTGAGTTTCGTATCCCTAAGCCTTATCCTTTCGATTGTGGCCCAATAGGACTATGAACTTTATCAAATAGATTTTAAGATTGTGTTCCTAAATGGGGAACTTGAAGTCATGGGACAAGAGCGCACAGTTTATCACTTAAATCGTTCCCTATATGGACTTGAACAGTATTCGAGGCAATGGAATTTAAGGTTCCATCAATTTAATACATCCATTGGTTTCGAAATGATTGAGGAAGTTCATTGTGTCTACCTCACGAAGGATGTGGTCAATGATGATCATTCTTGTTACATAAAAAGATCGAATGATAAAGTTCTTACACTTGGTTTGTATGCAGATGACATACTTTTGGCCGATAATGATGTAGATCTTATAGTTGTCACTAAGAGATGGTTGTCCTCAACTTTTGAGATGAATGACATGGGGGAAGCCAGCTATGCGCTAGATGTGAAGGTTATGAGGGATCGCTCAAAGAAACTTCTAGGTTTGTCTCAGGAGTCTTATGTCAAGAAGATAGTTGAGTGGTTTCACATGAACAACTCAAAACCAGTTGACACCCCAATACGAAAAGGATGAATCTTAAGCTTTGAACAATGTCCTAACAGTGATGAAGAAAAGAAGCATATGTCTAAAGTACCATATACAGCAGCATTTAGGAGCTTGATGTATGCTATGTTTTGTACATGTCCTAATCTTTATTATGTTGTTGGCATGGTTAGTCGATACTAGAGTAATCCTGGTGAAGCTCATTGGATAGCTGCCAAGAGAATCTTTAGTTGTCTTATGTTATCATGCGAGTGATTTAAGATTGAGAGGCAACAATGATGCGAATTAGGCCAGCGATAGAGATAAGCGTAAGTCCACATCAGATTATGCATTTATACTTGGTGGGGGCTATATCTCTTGGAGCAGCAAGAAGCAAACATGTGTTGCTCTTTCCACAATAGAGGCCGAGTACATCGCATGCTCAGCAGTAGTTCAGGAAGCTATGTAGCTGAAGAGATTCTTACAAAGATTGGCTATCAAGGCCTACAAGGAGGAGGTTGTTTTTATGTACTGGGATAGCATGACAGCTTTGGCATATGTTAAGTATCCCAAGTATCATGGCAAGACTAAACATATTAATGTGCGTTATCATTTCATTAGAGACATGGTAGCGAAGAAGGAGGTGGTCATACAACATATAACTACTGGCATGACGGTGGCTAATCCCTTGACTAAGCCTATTACTAGAGATGTATTTCTTGCTCATTCTAGGAGCATGGGTTTGCGTAGGATCTAATGTATTTTGATACATTATTTTTGGTTTATATGACATTATTGTTTATATCATCCTTATTTTATACTATGTGCGGTTTGGATTTGATGTTATATGTATGTATTCTTATAAAGATGTTCCCAAATTTGATTACTCACACAGATGAATCGTCTTGACAATGAGATGGTGTATGAGATGAGATATTTATATCTTTGCACCTAAAGGGGGAGCAAATGGTAAGTATGTATTATGAAGTTGGAAAAGCAAGATGATCAGACCATGTTGTTTGGTCGATCATGAAGTTAGCCACACTTCATAAAGCCTGCAGATAGCCTAAGGTGAACTTCTAGAATAGGCACTGCGAGAGTGACTGTTACTAGAAATTCAGGTTAGGAGCTTGTATAGCGACCAGACTAAGATTCTTGTGGTGTTCTTTATTACAAGAGACATGCTCTTCATAGGAGAACACCACAATATACATTCATATTGTATGTGCTTTGAGACGATCATTATAGTGAGAGCGACGAATGAATACCTACTTTATCGCTATATGTGCCACTTGAATCATTATGTGATTTTATTATGTGCCCTTATGGACTAAAAAATATGTTGGGTCAAGGCTTCTCGATGTTGCTACTTTAGCATGATTCCTTGGATCATGATTGATGTAGTTTCACGAAGCATGTTTAGCAAAGCAATTGGATTGAATTTGACCAACATATGTTGTTTGGGAAGATAATATGATAATACACCACGTTGTGTAACTCATAATTGGGCGCTTGATCGGATTAGCTCCTTGATACAAGTCATGAGTACATAATGACTCAACTGGTTGTTTGAGAATGTGTTATGAAGATAACAAACGCCATGTGGGCGAGTGAAAGACGTTGGGATTGTATATGACATGAGGCCCATATGCTATATTTGATATGAGTGACTAACGTGTTTAAATTTGAATTAATATATCCAAGTTACGTAATCCTGGATAACTACAGATACTATTATCTGTTAAGAGATTTGATCCGGAATGATGTTATAAAGTCTACCAAGGTCTCACACATTTGACGTGTGATGAATACCCAATCTCTCGGATTTTTCCTCTCTCACCTAGCTTTAGAGGAATCACCTACGTCCTATGAGATTTGTGAACGTGGAATCATACAAAGTAATTCTAGTGGCCAATCAACCGATCTTATTGAGACGAGTGAATGTACGAGGAATAGACGGTGCAACGTAGATGATCAAGAGGAGTTAGATCCAAAGGTGAAATCAAGAAGGTTGTATCTTCACAGAGATTCGCATTCCGCTGCTTGATTTTTTATGACAGGTTAGTATGTCGAGTACTGATGTGTATGAAAACACACATCGTTTCTTTATTCTAAACGCTTGTTTTATTCCTTTTGTATTGTCTAAATTATATTTTTAGTGTCCTTTTGTTTTGGAAGTTGGTACTGTTGTGCTGTCATGTTTTATGGCAGATTGGCTTGGGATTTGGAGCAAAAATGAAGAAGGATGAAGGAAATGACAATCCATGAACTCAAAAAACCGCATTTCATTATTTATCGTCATTGCATGTGCTTCGAGAGTTTTTACGGCGATGTTTCACCATGTTTAGCTAGATTAGTGTATTTAGATATCATTTGTAAGTTTTTAGAATTTTTGGAAGTCATTTAGTATTTTTAGTTTTACTTTTAAGCTTACTGTATACCTGTGTCGGGGGCACGACCAGCCGTCACGGGCGTGACGCATTCTGTCGTGGTCGCGACGTATGTATTTCCTGAAATCCCCGATTTTAATGGTGTCGCGGACGCGACAGACCTCGTTGAGGCCGCGTCGAAATTACAGATGCAAAATGTGAGTTTCAGCCGTCGGATCGATTCGATTGAGAGGACGAAAGACGAAGGAAAGACGGGTTTTTGGAGAAGGAATTGACGTAGTCTTGGTCCGCAACGCCTAGGA
>JAOVYX010000974.1:0-13107 GCA_035668315.1 Drosera spatulata | reverse complement strand
TCGGGATTGAATGTTCATCCTAGCTATGGGATTGTGGACATTGATCGCACATCAAGATATAGAGGTCTTTATGATCCGTTTGTCCTCGCCACATAAGCTATCCAGGTCTACTACACTCCTTATCCGGGGTGTGCACCACGGCAATCCAAGTGGTGGGCAGTCTTCAAAACGAAATCAAGATTAACAATTGATGCACCGGAAGCCATGGAAGATGCATATCAAGAAGATTTAATGAAGAATCCACCCATTCTTGAAGCTTTGATGATGATGATGATCTTCAAAACGAAATCAAGATTAACAATTGATGCACCGGAAGCCATGGAAGATGCATATCAAGAAGACTTAATGAAGAATCAGGAGGCTACAGATGAAGAGAATGATAACGATGGGGAGGATGACGACGAAGAGGACTAAAGGTTTCCCTAATGCAAAAGTGTTTTTCAAAATATAAAAATGACTTAAGTTTAACACTTGCAAAGCTTATTTCATAGCAAATTAACACAAGCAAAAATATTTCGTATTATTTCAGATGTCTTCTTCTTCTGGATCTAGAGGGAGGCGTGGAGGCTCAGGATCTCGTGCAGCGTCAGTATCTCATGGATGGAGGAGCCAGGATCGAAAATTCCGATCCTGACAATTAGATCACTTCACGGGCAGCAAACCCAGGGTCCTCTCAGTTTGACATCATGGCGCCAGTCCCAGGATTTGATGCTTCGATTCGAGAGCCAGCGGAGGCATGTCAGCCATCTCCATGGGTATCTATCTTTGGAAAATCATCTTGAGCTGGTAGTAGAAGTTCTCGTGCATCTCACGGGACACATCCTGATCCTAGCAGTCCTCTACATCCTGACACACATTGATATAAATTTTTTCATGTTTCGATCTTCATGACTTTCTTTCATCTTTAATTCTTCCTATGTTTCCTAATATGATTAACTTTATCAAATAATTTGTAGGTTTCATCATGGTGATGTAGACAAAGGTGCAGTTGCTTCATTCCAGGCTTTCCATGAGGAGCCATGGATGAATTTCAGAGAGGTCCCAACGGTTAGTCGGGATCGTATGTTCGGGTATTTTCGGGTATGTGTTTAAGTTTAATTTTTTATTCTTTTATGTTCATTTTTTTAGTCCTTCTAATATTTATAGTTCATATGCTATTTTCTCTTTATTGCAGATTTTGTTTTCTTGGGATTCCTCCTTGGACTCCCAAGTACGTACAGCTTGGGAGGCCAAGTTGGATGCGCATATACGGGACTCCGTGTACAGGATGCGACTGGTTCTTCAGGGCTGCGACGACATTGAAGCATGTCCAGTCCCTTGGATCAGTGCCGATGTTGGTCTATGCCTCATGGAGCGATCCTGGAGAGATCGAGAATTAACTCAAGGAACCGATCTCTGGGACATGCTGCACACTCCCAGGGTTGTGTATCCACCCTCGCCGTTGCAGAGAGAATGGTAAGTATTTATATTTAAGTTAAATTATTTGACATCGTCTGTTTCACAAAATATTGTCATATTTATTATTTGAAATATTTTTCAGGAGGTTGGTTTGAAGAGAAAGGCAACGGAGTTTGAGATCTTCGTGGAGACCCATAAGAAGCCGAGTACTTCGAGCATTATGGAGGCAATACTAGCGATATTGGGTCGGCTGTCAGCCAGTTCTACCCGAAGAGCCAGCTTTCTACTATCTTCAGGTCACAGTCACAGTTTGCTCGTGGCTCTGGAGTATCTTTCGAGGAGCATTAATCGTTGCAGAACCAGCTTCTCACCCAGAATCAAACAATAGAGCAGATGCAAGATCAGATTGTCTTCTTGATGAGGCAGATGGATACGGACCCCAATTTCACCTGTCCGGCAGAGGCTGACGCTGACATGCCTAGCTAGATTCCCTCCTGGTCCAGACAATGATTCCTGCCCTCCGAAGCAGCGACACCCCGCCTTAGCCAGCCATTGACATATGTAGTGTTGTACTAATTATATGTTTATCTTTGTTTTCTATTCTATCTGATTTTGGAATGCATTTTTTACGGATTTTATTTGAAATTGTAATCGTTAAACGGGTATTTCAGCGAGTTTTACCAGTTTTCAAATTTTTTTGAAAAAAAAACTAATATTCTACGACGGATTCCGTTGTAATATATAATTAAATTCGAAATACATTATACTTATGTTTTCGACGGAATCCGTCGCAAAGTTCATGACTTCTGCGACGGCATCCGTCGCATAAAATGTATTATTTTCATTTATTTAATTGTTATTAAGAAATTACTTAAATGACTATTTGCGACGGAATCCGTCGCAGAATAAATTAATATTAAAAAAATATTACAACGGAAAAAATCAATACGTCGTAAATACTTTTGAATTTGCGATGGATCCGTCGCAAAATAATGGTTTTGTGACGTCATTTGTTACAACAGCAAAATTCGTCGCAGATTTCGTCGCAATTCACCCCTGTGATGGAATTTTTCCTTGTTGCGACGGAAGAATTCCGTCGCAAAATGATGCAGCTTTTTGTAGTGGGTATTGGCTATTATGTGATTGTCTTACTATGGACTAGCAGAATTAGTCTGCAATAGAGATTTAAGTCCTTTGGACTAATCTCTTTGTGTCGAAGAAATTTTCTAACAATTATAAAATAAAATATTGAGCAGTAAAGGACACAAGAATTTACACTGATTTAGATAATCGTTGTCAAATGACCAACGAATGCTTAGTCCAGTCTTATCTTGGTGACCAATGTAGTCAAGCCAAGAGGTAGTAAACTATCTGTTTGTTTTTGGCTTACAAAGAACCTTTTAAAAGTTATACAAACTTGCAAAGACAAAGAACCAAGCTTTTGTGCACAGAACTCTTCTGAACTCTACTACAGACTTGTTCTTGATGCAGACTAGTGAACTCTTTCCTTAGATCATCAATCCAAGACATAAGAACAATTGCACGATGATGTTGAGAGATTTTTCAGCTTTTCTGGCAATTCTTCACAATCTTCAACCTTCTCTGTCTGAATTGGATCTCCTTTTATAGGGCTTAGGAAATCAATACCCGTGACTATGCTATTTGATAATGATAGCTATCTGTTTCTCCCCTACATAATCTTCAATGATATTGACAAGATCCTTACACAACAGTCTTCTACCTCGCATAAATTTCAAACCTCAAGTCTTCGATTTCACCCGTTACTCAGGTCCTCATCCAATCATCAACCAGCCCTGTTACATTCACAGTCTACTGTGTTTTTGTCTCTGCTGTAATCTAGCTCTGCTACTCACAATATGTTGCATTATGTGACTTGCTCTTGATATTGGGTCCTTGGTTCTTTCTTCAACAAATTCTAAGTTTCTTTGCTGCCCATATTCATCCCATAACACTTATCCTAAACTCGTGATGTCGACTGCATCTGGTGATCCTTAATGGCCTCCCATCTGTGATCCTTTATTATACTGTTTCATGCATCCTAGACTATGTCTGACCGTCCTAGTTCTAAGCCTGAGTGATTGACTATGAATATGTCCTGATCTACAGTTTTATTCATCAATTTCTATACAATAGGAGGGATTGCACATTAGTCCTAACAAAAACATTTCAAAGACTAGGAATGTTTAGATCAATGAGATGACACTAAAGGACAGACTAGTTAAGAACCTAGTTGTGAGGGTGATCATGCCAAGAGGATCTAAAAAGCACGAGGCGCTGAAGATGGACATGGCATTGATCGAATACATTCACCAAGGTTGGTTGGTAAACTTACCCACTCTGGTGATGTATCACATGGCCTATGTACTGGAGCACAATAACCACAACCTTCCTCATGGCAATTGGCTATTTGCTATCTAAAATCTTTGATGAGATCAAAGTGATGCCTAAGGATGTGAAGGATAACAAAAAGTTGAGGAAGGTTGATTATTTTAAGGCTGAGTGGCTGAACTCTTTGAAGCTGAAGTTTGTTGATGGAGAGTGAGAAAGGAAGATCAAGAAGGATCCAGTGGGTGCTATTGAGATAGATTGTGCAACTTGTACCTTGCTAAGGAAAGAATTAGATGAAGAGAAGAAGAAGGTTGCCAAACTGCATATCAGGTTGAACGCCCGTTCCAAGCCCATTGAAACATCAACCTATAAGACTCCTATGATTCCTCTGGACCCTCATCTAGCTCCACAAATTAAGCTAGCCAGTGACCCTGTTGGACTATTTTCCTTGCCCCTAGCCCCAATTGAATTTCGAACATCTCGCACTCTTTTCAATTATGATCGATAATAACTATCTAGACTTATGCACTTTGAAATTGACTTATCTATGCAAGTGGACTTTCATGTGCTAACTCTCTTTTGTAGGGATGGCTGAGATGATCTTTTTTGCATATGAGTTGAGGGTGATCTTTTTGGATGATGCCAAAAGGAGGTAAAGGGATAGTGGTCTCTTGTGTTTTCTTCTTTCTGTTGATCTTTTGCAATGATCAGAACTTGTATCAAGGAAAGGATCGGTACCAACCAACAGTTAGTGAACAAAGCACTGATATAACCTGTTGGAATGATTTCTGAGTTCTGATTTGCTCTGAGTTTCATTGATGTTTCTTAGGCTTAGTAAGTCATGTCTTTTAGACCATTAACAGTTTGTCATCATAAAAAAACGGGGAAAATATTGGGCTTTCATGTGTGAATTCTTTTTCTTTGGTTTGATGATAACAAACTTTGTTTTCCATAAGGTACCTTGATGTGTTTTGTGTGAGTGTTGCAGATTGATGAACAGGTATACTCATACATAGGGTATTTCACAAGGATGATAAAGTCTCTAGATTGAGGAGATTTGAAGAATCAAGATCTAAGTGCGATGTTTGCAATACATCAAGCATTTGAAGCTATAATGACTCCTGTTATTATACATATGTGTAGCTCAAATGCAAAGGTAGGGCAATCAAGCATCTCTAAGTCTTTAGGAGCACCAAATTGAAAAAGGGTTTTCAAAAGTTTTAGTGTTCTAGTTGTGGTAATGGTACTAGTCCCATGAATACTCCCGGTCTTATAATCGTATTCTGCTTACTCCCTGAAGAGTCAAATGTTTTGCAAAGTTTATTTACATATTTAACTCAAAAAACATAGGCTTTATTTTGTTATGGTAAGTGGTCAAGGATTGTTCCTATTTTCATGGATTTTGCGTAACAAACCAACTGCCCACTAACCCATCCTCTTAAACTGTTTTATGGAGGAAATTTGCATGAATTCTGAGTCATTCACTCACTGTATTTAAAGAAAACTCATTGTTTTGAAAACTCAAGCACACACAAACTAGTTTGCTACTAAGGAGCTTTTGGAGATCAAAGTGTACAAGTGTGTGTCCTGATTTTAATCAACTAAGGTTTGAAAAGGTTTTGAGTTCTAATTTTCAATGACAACATGAGGTGAATTCTAAATCTTTGTGTTCTCCTAGATTGCTTTTGATTGCTATGATTTTCATAGGGTGTAGATTGAGTCTTGTATTCGATTAACTTGAGTATGTAAATAGAACCGATCCCATGAAGGGATGAGTAGTTGATTCGGTGTAGAACTAGAGGTTAGTAATAAGTCTAGAGTTAGGCTTATGGAGTTGAGTTATAACCTTAGGGTAAGTTCAACTACGTGGTTTGTTGTCCAAGAGTTAGGATTATAAATGAGAAGAAATTGTGTGTACTAAGGGAAATAATGCTAGAGTTTCAAATACCCTACGGGGGACTAAATTAGTCTTGTCACTACAAAAAAAAAGGTAAGTTACAACCATCAGTTTTGATTGCAAAGCAGTCACTAAGCCTTGTTGCGACCGTTTTGCGATGGAAGCTGGTGGTAGTTATAAAGATGGTCGCTAGTTGATTTTGCGACTACTTCAGCCGCCAATTAGCGACTATTGTGCATTTCGATCGTAAAGCGTGCGACTACCAAAAAGCCAGTCGCTGAATATATTAGCGACTAAGTGGTCGCTAAATTGATGACTGAATGGTCGTTGATGCCTATTTTTGGGAAATGGCATCAACGATCGACTTAGTTGCTAAGTTGCGACCAATTAGTCGCTGATGCTTATTTCTGAACTGAACACGTTTGCGACTGATCGGTCGCAAATTAGCGATTGAATCGATCGTTGATTGCCATTTTCTAGTTCCAAAATTGTTGGTTTTTGGATATTTTCCTATAATATAATTTTACCTATGTTGTTTACAAGAATTCCTGCAACGAATTGCATCCAAAGCCATCTCATATCATCCCAAAACACATCCAATACAATTACCGTCATCGAAACGGACACATCCATCCAAAACTCCAAAGTCATTTCAAACTATCTCAAATTTGTTTCACGCTACAACAAAATTAGTTTTTCATCAAACAATAAACATAACTAGAACCCATGGATCTACTCTCTCGAGGCCGGAGGTGACGGTGGATCACGATGATCATCGGGAGGACGATCGAATACGTTCCTCCCGCAATGGACCTGTTGCGTCAAGTCCTCTATGATCTTCATCATCCTCGCAAGCTCAACCTCCAATGCTGTCATCCGAGCGTCTGAGGCAGATAAAGAAGATGATTTACTACTTGAGGAAAGAGCATCCTTCACGTAATAGAGGGAATTGGCTGATCCAATGTCGTATACTCATCCCTTCTTGCACCCAGCAGCCTCCAAATATGCCTGAAACTTGATATGACTCTCTGGCTCCTGCATCAGCTACGTGTCGGGCTCCTTCGTCACCAGGTACTCCTCTATCAACTCCCTCCCCCACTCTACAAAAACTAAATAAAATTCAATTTGACAACAAATCACCTAAACTACGAGTATTCTACTCCACTTAAATTAATATTCAAACACATCTTAAAATCAAATTATTTAACAAAGATCATGAAAAATCAAACTTTATAAGAGCACAAACCACCATCATGTTAGTACTCACCCTAATTTAATCCACTACCCTCTACTATCACCACAATCGACCATTATAATTAGTTATCTAGTACTTTAACCATCACAACCAAAATCATCAACAATCCGCAAAAAAAACCATCACAAATTATACTTTCACCACTTTCACCATCGCAATCCACCATATATCATCACAATCCACCATAATCCATCACCTTCCGCCAGAATTCATCACAATCCACCATAAATCATCAAAAATTATACAAAATCATCACACCCATTTCCACCATCACAATCCCCCATGAAACCATACCAAATCAACCCAAATAACCAAACATCTCAAATTCAATCTAAAATAAGACAAATCAAAGTAGAGTTAAACGAATTATACTTTCAATTTAAGTTCTAGGGTTTGAGACGTTTGAAGATGATGATGGAGAGAAGTCTATGAGGCTGGCTGGCCGGCTACTGGACGATAGATGGACTCCGACAACGGTGACGAGGCTACGATGGTTGGAGAAAGGGGAGTCGTTGAGGGGGAATGGGGAAGAAAGAGGGCAAAAATTTTAGAGAAAGAGGTTGTGGTGGTGGTGGGAGAAATAGGGGAAGGAGATCGTGGTGGGCGATAGCTGACAGCCCTAGGGTTAGAGGAAAGCGGATAGCAGCGATGAAGGAGAAGGGTGAAGGTGTGTTTGGGTCATGAAGGATGTGATGGGGGAAAGAGGAAGCAACACGAGGACAAATTAAAAGGGTAGCACGGATTGGTCACTTATTGGCGACGGATAACTAGTTCGATCACTGATCAGTTGCCAATTAGCGATTACTACTGGATTTCGATCGTTGAATAGCGACTAATATCTTTTTTTGATCGCAAAAGTTTTCAACGATCGCTCTAAACTTTTTAGTCGCTAAATCAGCCACCACTCGGTCGCAAACCGGCTTTTTTTTTGTAGTGTGTAGTTAACAAATTGTTAACTACAAGCATATCAATATAAATCCTATGTCCATTTACTTTATGTTTTGTATGCTTATTTTGACTATTTCACACAACATCAAGATGGAAACACATTCGACTAACTAACTGAGATTAACCTATAAGCTAGAATTTGAATCGATGTTATTGGACAATCGATAGATAATAGATTGGAAACTTCACTTAATTCTATTAAGGTTATAAAAATTAACTGTCTAGGTTTTAACACTGGTAACGATCCCATTGTTTATTTCGATGCACAACTTACTTGTTTTTGTTGTTTTCAAAAAAAAAAAAAAAACTTAATACAACATTCCCCACCCTCTCGAGTATTCTAACTCACAAGGACTATCACTTCTTCTTCTTTTTTTCAATCTTCAATCTAGAACACCAGAACAATTGCATGTTGATAATGATGGTTTCAAAGCTCGTTATCAATTCTCTCACAATCATCAACCTTCTCTGTTTAAAATAGATCTTCTTTTATAGGTTGAGGAAATCAAAACCCATGTCTGTGCTATCTGATATTGATAGTTGTTGTTTTGTTCCTTGCAAAACTTCTATGATGTTGGATCCTCTCATTCAGTCTTCAACCTAATATAGATTTGAAACCTTGAATCACGATTTGATCGTTTCTCTAATCCTCCTTCCTTTACAAGGCAGCCCTGTTGCATTCCAAGTCTGTTGTGCTCCTGCCTCTGTTGCACCCAGTACGCTGCGCGGTGTGACTTATTCTGAATACTGGAATATTTGGTCCTGTTTTTTTACTGTTCGTGGTTCTTTTTCCGTCCATATCCATCCCATCTTACTTATCTTGAACTCTTGACATCGAATGCATCTGGTGCTCATCACTCATTTGTGATCTTGTACTGCACTGCTACATACCTTGTAGACTGCATTGACTTTCCTAGTTCTAAGCTTAAGTAGATGACTATAAATATGACCTAATCTAGAATTTTGTTCATCAATTTTTATACAACTAGAAAGATTGCACATAGAGATGTCTGATTAGGGAACGCCAGGATATGTGTAGAGGTGGATGCGAGAAGACCCTTGATGGAGAGAATCCCGATTGAGATTTGCGATAACCATCTATTATGTGGAATAGTAGTGGAGGTCATCTGTTTGTTAGCGATGTCATGCTTTAGGACATGACAGTAATCGGGTGCAAGCAGCGGCTCCAGCGCGGCATAGATAGAGCAGCATGATGCATCGGCTATGATAGAGCAGCATATTACGGAGGCAGGGATAGAGGCTAGCACGTCTGTAGTTTATAACGAGGTTTCTAGGTTAATTACTGTGGGTCTAGGGTCTAAGAGTGCTTACTGGGATCGTGAGTTCAGTTGTTACGGCTGAGCATGAGGTTTTTGTTATGGGTGTTGAGTTTGTAGGTGTCGTTACTGCTATTGAAATCGTGGGTTCTATTATGGGTGCTGAGATTCGGCGATCTTCGATTCCAATGTCTCCAATCGTTTCACCTACTTCTTTGGAGGCTCTGATAGAGCAAAGATTGGGGAGCTCGATAGCCCTTAAGGGGTCTGGAGCTACGAGTTTGGCGAGGTTGAGTATCCCTACGCGGGTGGTGTCGCCTTAGACGCGAGGTCAAAAGTCATAGAAGAATAAGGATTCTCCATAATAGGATGCGGAGCAGGGGACACGATGATGGCACTCTCTTGTGTACACCCCCCTCCCCCCCCTCTCTCTCTTTCTCTCTCTCGATTTTTGGTGCATGGAATATTAGAGGACTTGGGATTGTGGATAAGAAAACGAAGGTCCAATGACTTGTTTCAGCTCGCAAGCTTAAGCTTTTTCGCATTTGGAAACTAAGCCTCATGTGGGAGATATGGAGGGGGTGGTTGGTAGGATGTTGTCTAGTTTACATTGCTATGCCAACTATCAGTATTCAAATAGGGGATAGAATTTAGGTTTGTTGGGACCCTATTGCTGTGAGATTTGAGATAGTTAGGATGATTAAGCAGTTATTCATGGCCGTGTCATCTTGGGAGACCAGAGGCTCCTTATGCTTTCTGTTGTCTATGCTCTACATACTTTTGTGCAGAAGAGAACTTTATGGCAGGAGCTCAGGTTGAGGAGTGAAGACTTTTCAGAATTTTAGCTTGTGATTAGAGACTTGAATGCTCTTCTTGATTTCTCTAACCGTTAAGGAGGAACACATACATGGTTGCCTAGCTTTGAGGAATTTGGAGTTTGTGTGAATGCTTGTGGCTTACAGGATCTTCACTATTCAAGTGCTTGATTTACTTGGATGAATCTGGTGATTGGAGAGGATGCATGTTAGAAGAAGATTGATAGTGTTTTTGTCAATGACAGATGGTTGGAGTCTTTCTCATTGTGAGAGGCCTTTTTTTTCTATAGCCGGGATTTCATATCACTCTCCAATGATGGTCAAGTTGGTTGAGCCACCTAAGTTGAAGATTCCATTCAGGTTATTCACCTTTTTGATTGATCATCCGGATTTCATGAGAGTGATGAGGGATGCTTGGCAAGTGGAGATTTCTTATTATGCCATGTTTCATCTAGGGAACAAGCTTTGTCGTGTGAAAGGGGGTCTGAGGGAGATGAATAAGAGTGTCTTTGGAAATATCTCTCAGAGCATAGCGGATATCAGAGCTAGATTGGAAGAGTTTGAGTCTTAGTTAATGGCAGACCTACTAACTAGTTGCTGGGAGTAGAGGAGGGAGACAGGCAGAGCTATTAATGGAACAAAAAGGAGAGTATGTTCAAACAAAAATCGCGGATTCCTTGGCTGTAGGAAGACGACTTGAGCACCGCTTACTTCCATAGACATGTTAGAGCGCGAGTGAATCAGAATCGCCTCACTACGATTCATGATCATCATGGTCAATTACATGAGAAGGTAGAGGCTGATGAGCAGTATGTGATGGGATACTTTTAGAGTCTGTTAGGGGAACGACCAGTCACTCACATAGATGTTGAGCTGGTGGGATTAGTGCATCAGCAGTTTTCAAATGAGGCTAGGGATTTGATGAGTGTAGAGGTAACGGCAAAGGAGGACAAGACGACACTTTTTTCCTTGCTATGGAAAAATACGTCTGGTCCCGTTGGGTTCAATGTTGACTTTTTCCATGCGTCTTGGGATATGGTGGGGAATGATTTATGGCGGTAGTGCTTGAGTTTGTTCATACGTCCAGGTTGTTACGTGAAGTTAATTTCATTGTGTTGTGTTTGCCGCAGAAGGTTGATAACTCTTCCACAGTTCAGGATTTTCAGCCGATCTCATTGTGCAATACTGTGTATAAATGCATACTAAAGATCATAACCAGCCTATTGGCGCCTCACCTATTAGCAGTGATTGGCCCATTTCAGAGTGACTTTATAAAAGGACGAAGGATTGCAGACAAGGTGTTGTTGATGCAGGAGCTTATGAGAGATTATCACCTTGTTCCTTATTTGCCACGTTGTGCTATTAAGGTTGATTTGGAGAAGGCCTATAATTCCCTATATTGGCATTTCTTGATCCGTTGTCTATGAGCCAATCGCGTGCTAGAGAGTGTTATCCGCTGGTCTATACCATGTATTACTTCACCTATGCTCTTTGTGTCTATTAATGAGGAGCTAAAGTGATACTTCGGGATTGGTTGGGGCCTATGGCTAGGTGATCTTCACTCACCTTATCTTTTTACTCTTGCGATGGATATTCTCTCTGGTATCTTACTCGGCAGTGGAGTCGTCCCGATTTTGTGTTCTACTGGAGATGTCGGAGGTAGTCCCTATGTCATCTATTTTTGCTGATGATATATTTCTGCTCTGTGAGGGGAGTATGAGGTTGATGAGGTTACTGTTTGATGGCATGTAGGTTTTTTAGTCGATGTTTAGGTTAATCGCCAAAGGGGCGAATGCTGAGATTCTCTTTGTCCGTCTGTTCAAACCGGAATATCAGTAGATAGTTGATCTATGGGGTTTTTAGGTAGGGGCCTCTTTGGTGCGTTACCTTGGAGTGTCTCTCACATCCACTACATTTCAAGTCCGAGATTGTCGATCATTGATGCAGAGACTGATAGCTCGGGCTAAGCCTTTTGGCAATCGGTTCCTATCTTTTGTTGGGAGGGCTCAACTCATTCGGTCGGTTCTGATACCTATGCAAATTTTACTGGATGGGGATGTTTATGTTGTCCAGGACTGTATTGGATAAGATAGAGGGTATATTAAGACAGTTTCTCTAGAGTGGCCCGTCCCTTACTTAGGGTGGTGTTAAGGTGGCTTGGTCAATGATATGTTTGTTGATGTGTATGAAAACACATATCATTTCTTTATTCTAAACGTTTGTTTTATTCCTTTTCTATTGTCAATTTTATATTTTTAGTGTCTTTCTTTCTTGGAATGTTGGTACTAATGTGTTTTTATGGTTTTGGCAGATTAGCGCGAAAATGAAGAAGGATGAAGAAAATGGCAAGTCATGAGCTCAAAAAGCTGGATTTCACGATTCATCGTCGTTTCACATGCTTCGAGAGTTTATGCGGCAATGTTTCACAGTGTTTAGCTAGATTAGCATGTTTAGATGTGTTGTTTAAGTTTCTACAACTTTTGGACGTCGTTTAGTATTTTTTATGTTAGTTTTAAGGTTGCAGAACAGTTATCGCGGCCGCTACAACCTGTGTCGCGGGCAAGGACCTTTTCGCGGATGCGACGCCCTGGTGGTCGCGGGTGCGACTCATGTTTCAGCTGAATTCCACGTTTTTATGTGTCACGGGCATGACTGACATGGTCGCGGCTGAGATATTGTTACAGATGCAAAACATCAAATTTCAGCCGTCGGATCGATCTGGTCTCATCCCTCGCCTATAAATACGTGCCCTAGGGTTGTTCTAAACAAAAATACAGAGGAGAAAACGCTCAGGGACGGCAGAGGCGATAAAGGGGGCGCGAGAAGTAAAGAGAACGAGCCATGGAGGGAATTTAGAAGAGTTTTGATCCGCAAACGCATAGGATTCGTTTTGACATTAGTTGGGAACGCTTCGGGCGCTGTAAAACCCTTGTTCTCAGTAGTTCAATCCTTGCAAAATGCTAGTTTAAATTGTCATGTTTAATTTCATGCTTTGTTTAATGCTTATGTGTGAGTAATTCATTAGTAGGGATGTGTTGATCAGTTTTGATGACCTTAGATCATGAGATGGTAACTATATGACAGAAATCAAAGGTGTTTGATGATGAAATGATGCATGAAACCTATTAGAATTATCATATAACATGTGTTTATTAGATTGATCACCTA